>WNWK01003788.1:0-156421 GCA_009830355.1 Cherax destructor
GGAAGCAGTGGAAGGGAAGGTTCAACTCTACTGGCTTGGTAAGCAGTCTGGGAAGGGAAGGTTCAACTCTACTGGCTTGGTAAGCAGCTGGGAAGGGAAGGTTCAACTCTACTGGCTTGGTAAGCAGCTGGGAAGGGAAGGTTCAACTCTACTGGCTTGGAAGCAGCTGGGAAGGGAAGGTTAACTCTACTGGTTGGTAAGCAGCCTGGGAAGGGAAGGTTCAACTCTACTGGCTTGGTAAGCAGTCTGGGAAGGGAAGGTTCAACTCTACTGGCTTGGTAAGCAGCCTGGGAAGGGAAGGTTCAACTCTACTGGCTTGGTAAGCAGCCTGGGAAGGGAAGGTTCAACTCTACTGGCTTGGTAAGCAGCCTGGGAAGGGAAGGTTCAACTCTACTGGCTTGGTAAGCAGCTGGGAAGGGAAGGTTAACTCTACTGGCTTGGTAAGCAGTCCGGGAAGGGAAGGTTCAACTCTACTGGCTTGGTAAGCAGCCTGGGAAGGAGGTTCAACTCTACTGGCTTGGAAGCAGCCGGGAAGGGAAGGTTCAACCTACTGGCTTGGAAGCAGTCTGGGAAGGGAAGGTTCAACTCTACTGCTTGGTAAGCAGTCTGGGAAGGGAAGGTTCAACTCTACTGGCTTGGTAAGCAGCTGGGAAGGGAAGGTTCAACTCTACTGGCTTGGTAAGCAGTCTGGGAAGGAGGTTCAACTCTACGCTTGGTAAGCAGCTGGGAAGGGAAGGTTCAACTCACTGGCTTGTAAGCAGCGGGAAGGAAGGTTCAACTCTACTGGCTTGGTAAGCAGCCTGGGAAGGAAGGTTCAACTCTACTGGCTTGGTAAGCAGTCGGGAAGGAAGGTTCAACTCACTGGTGGTAACAGCTGGGAAGGGAAGGTTCAACTCACTGCTTGGTAAGCAGCTGGGAAGGGAAGGTTCAACTCTACTGGCTTGGTAAGCAGCTGGGAAGGGAAGGTTCAACTCTACTGGCTTGGAAGCAGCCTGGGAAGGAAGGTTCAACTCTACTGGCTTGGTAAAGCTGGAGGGTTAACACTGGTTGAAGCAGCCGGGAAGAGTCACCACGGTTGACAGCGAAGAAGGTTAACCTCTGGTGAGCGCGAGAGGTTAACCACTGGCTTGACAGCTGGGAAGGAAACCTACGCTTGAACCGGAGGAGTTACCACGGCGGTAGGCGGAAGGAGGTTAACTCCTGGGAGCCGGGAGGTTAACTCACTGCGAGCAGCGGAAGAAGGTTCAACCACGGTTGTAACGCGAAAGGTACTGCTTGGAACGCGGAAGAAGGTTCAACCTGCTAACGGGAGGTTCAACATGCGTAAGCTGGGGAGTTACATGAGCAGCTGGGAAGGAAGGTTCAACTCTACTGGCTTGTAGCAGCTGGGAAGGAAGGTTCAACTCTACTGGCTTGGTAAGCAGCTGGGAAGGAAGGTTCAACCTAGGCTTGGAAGCAGCTGGGAAGGGAAGGTTCAACTCCTGGCTTGGTAAGCAGCTGGGAAGGGAAGGTTCAACTCTACTGGCTTGGTAAGCAGCCTGGGAAGGAAGGTTCAACTCTACTGGTTGGTAAGAGCTGGGAAGGAAGGTTCAACTCTACTGGCTTGGTAAGCAGCTGGGAAGGGAAGTTCAACTCTACTGGCTTGAGCAGCTGGGAAGGGAAGGTCAACTCTACGGTTGGTAAGCAGCTGGGAAGGAAGGTTCAACTTACTGGCTTGGTAAGCAGCTGGGAAGGAAGGTTCAACTCTACTGGCTTGGTAAGCAGCTGGGAAGGGAAGGTTCAACTCTACTGGCTTGGTAAGCAGCCTGGAAGGGAAGGTTCAACCTACTGGCTTGGTAAGCAGCCTGGGAAGGAAGGTTCAACTCTACGGCTTGGTAAGCAGCTGGGAGGGAAGGTTCAACTCTACTGGCTTGGAAGCAGCTGGAAGGGAAGGTTCAACTCACTGGCTTGGAAGCAGCTGGGAAGGGAAGGTTCAACCACTGCTTGGTAACAGTCTGGAAGGGAAGGTTCAACTCGCTGGCTTGAGAGCAGCTGGAAGGGAGGTTCAACTCTACTGGCTTGGTAAGCAGTCTGGGAAGGGAAGGTTCAACTCACTGCTTGGTAAGCAGCCTGGGAAGGAAGGTTCAACCTACTGGCTTGGTAAGCAGTCTGGGAAGGAGGTTCAACTCTACTGGTTGTAAGCGCTGGGAAGGAAGGTTCAACTCTACTGCGAAGCAGCTGGAAGGAGGTTCAACTCTACTGGTTGGTAAGCAGCTGGAAGGAGGTTCAACTCTACTGGCTTGGTAAGCAGTGGAAGGAAGGTTCAACCTACTGGCTTGGTAAGCAGCCTGGGAAGGAAGGTTCAACTCTACTGGCTTGAGTAAGGTCACCTGTGGAAGGGAAGGTTCAACTCTACTGGCTTGGTAAGCAGCCTGGGAAGGAAGGTTCAACTCTACTGGCTTGGTAAGCAGCCTGGGAAGGGAAGGTTCAACTCTACTGGCTTGGTAAGCAGCCTGGGAAGGAAGGTTCAACTCTACTGGCTTGGTAAGCAGCTGGGGGAAGGTTCTCTACTGGCTTGGTAAGCAGCTGGGAAGGAGGTTCAACTCTACTGGCTTGGTAAGCAGCGGGAAGTGGAAGGTTCAACTCTACTGGCTTGGTAAGCAGCCTGGGAAGGAAGGTTCAACTCTACTGGCTTGGAAGCAGTCTGAAGGAAGGTTCAACTCTACTGGCTTGGTAAGCAGTCTGGGAAGGAAGGTTCAATCACTGGCTGGTACAGCTGGGAGGACAGTTAACTCTACTGGCTGGTAGCAGCCTGGGAAGGGAGGTTCAACTCTACTGCTTGGTAAGCAGTCTGGGAAGGAAGGTTCAACTCTACTGGCTTGTAGCAGTCTGGGAAGGAAGGTTCAACTCTACTGGCTTGGTAAGCAGCTGGGAAGGGAAGGTTCAACTCTACTGCTTGTAAGCCTGGGAGGAAGGTTCAACTCTGGCTTGACAGCCTGGAAGGAAGGTTCAACTCTACTGGCTTGAAGCAGCTGGAAGGAAGGTTCAACTCTACTGGCTGGTACAGCTGGGAAGGAAGTTCAACTCTACTGGCTTGGTAAGCGCTGGGAGGAAGTCAACTCTCGGTTGGTACAGCTGGAAGACAGTTAACAGTATGCTTGGTGAAGCAGCACTAAGACTTAGTTCAATTAGGTATGGAGTGAGCAGTCTGGGCAGTGATGAGCACTACTTGGCGTGATAGCAGTGAGGCTGGTTAATCTACTGGTGAGTAAGCAGGCTGGTGAAGTGAAGGTAAGCTGTGGTAGTAAGCAGTGGGCTGGAGTGTACCATGAGCTGGTGCAGTATCGGTGAAGGGTGGCTAACCTAGCTGGTGGTAAGCAGTGGGAAGGAGGTACCATGGCTGGTCAATGCGCAGCACTGGTGGAGGAGACGGTGACTCACTGGCTTGGATAGCAGTGAGGCTGGGGCAGTGTAACCATAGGCTGGTAGGCAGTATGGAGCAGTGAGGTACTTATGGCGGTACGCAGTGAGGCTGGTGGCAGGGATGACGCAACTTCATAACACTGAAGACGTCTGGGGAAAAGCAAAACATGCCTTCAACACTGTTACTCTGCTGAAGCAAAGTAACAGTGTTGTGTCACTGTTGCTATGGTGAACAGTGACATGTCACTGTTAGTACAGCCATTATTTAGTGATGAAGGTAATCATGAAACAGGTGGTCTGGTTGACAACGCTCTAATCTCACACACTAAGTCTCCTTGGTTCAACTCCCGGCCGGTGAAACACTGGCGAAGGTTCCTTACACCGTGTCCACTTCACCTAGCAGAGTAGGTACCTGGGTGAGTACCTACACCGTGTCCCAACTCACCTAGCAGTAAGTAGGTACCTTGGAGTTAGTCATCTTATACCTGTTGTCCCCGTTCACCTAGCAGTAAGTAGGTACCTGGGAGTTAGTCATCTTATACCTGTTGTCCCCGTTCACCTAGCAGTAAGTAGGTACCTGGGTGTTAGTCACCTTACACCTGCTCTCCCTGTTCACCTAGCAGTAAGTAGGTACCTGGGTGTTAGACTAGTATGGGTGGCATCTTGGGGGACAAGATTTAAGGGCCACAATGGAAATAAGACAGTCCTCTATAATGCACTGACTTTCTTGGGTTATCCTGGCTGGCTAACCCTCCCTACCCTGGGTTATCCTGGCTGGCTAACCCTCCGGGCTTAAAAATCCCAACAAAATGCTATCTTATCGTACCTCATTAATATCTACAATCACAACACAATCCTGGTGGAAAATCACATCTTAAAATCACAGAAATTCTCTAAATTAAAAAAATGAAATTGGATTGGTCAGTAGGGGTGGGCGGTGTGCTGCCAGAGGTGGGCGGGGTGGGTGCCAGGAGAGCCTATATAAGCACCGGTGAGAGTGGCACAGTGCCACTGCGTTAGAGGGCCACGCGAGGAGGTGGTGTGCTGTGTACTGTGCCTGGCTGCCTTCACTTATCTGCCACAAACATTCACCAACAAGCTGATATATCGCAGCTCCTGGCCTTCTCTGTTAATCTATACCACCCTCGCAAATTTCAAGGCGTTTCTATGCGGCATTTAGTGGAATTACGTTCGTTTGTAGCCTAAAATGCACAGAATTTGAAAAAATTAACGAATTTTAGCGTAGTTTGTGCTAAAGTTAGCGTTGTTCGTGTAATATTGTCAATAACGAAACATATCTGACTTCTTGATTATACATAAGTGATGTAACTATGAACGTGGTTATGTAGCAGAGCATTGTGGTTAACTCAGAGGATTGTGGTTAAGCCAGAGGATTGTGGTTAAGCCAGAGGATTGTGGTTACCAGCCAGAGGATTGTGGTTAAGCCAGAGGATTGTGGTTAAACCAGAGGATTGTGGTTACCAGCCAGAGGATTGTGGTTAAACCAGAGGATTGTGGTTAAGCCAGAGGATTGTGGTTACCAGCCAGAGGATTGTGGTTAACAGCCAGAGGATTGTGGTTAACAGCCAGAAGATTGTGGTTAACAGACAGAGGATTGTGGTTAATAGCCAGAGGACTGTGGTAAACAGCGAGAGGATTATGGTTAAACCAGAGGATTGTGGTTAACAGCCAGAGGATTGTGGTTAACAGACAGAGGATTGTGGTTAACAGCCAGAGGATTGTGGTTAACAGACAGAGGATTGTGGTTAATAGCCAGAGGACTGTGGTAAACAGCCAGAAAAAAGAATTTGTCTTAAGTGAATTATTAAAAGTAAGCGTCGTGTGGGAGACAGTGTCTCAGTGAGCCTAGACAAGACTACTTAGAACAGCTGTACTGGCTACGTTTGTTGGGATCTGGATCAGTGTACATGATACACGAGAGACAGTGTAGCAGAGACTCCAGGTCACTGTTGATGGTCACCTGAGGGAGTGAGGTCACTTATACACCTACACACAGTCTGGTGTTACAGGTGACGTGTTAAGAGGTCTCTTGCGTCTTGAACATATAGAACACGCCACTTTACATCCTCTGGATGTGTACATGGTGTCAGAACTTGAAAATAATTTGGAGAACACAGAAACAATGTGTGAAATGTCTCCCTATTCTTTTCGCCCAGTGTGTACATAGTGTGATGCATGTCATATGTACATGTATGACGTGTACACCTATATATGTCAACGTACATGAGCTCCATGTACACCTGTAAGCATTGACTGTTCAAAGAGAGTAAGTTGGAAACTTAAGTGATGTGTGTACATGGCCTGACATGTACGCTGCAAATGCTTGGAGACTCACAGTGAGGTGCACATGGGGGATCAGTGTTGTACACAGACATACACAGGTGAGATGTACACACCGGAGTGGCAAGGAGAGTCTGGAGGAGTGGAGGACTTCCCTCCATCCTCCATATCTCGAAGCATCAAAACTATAGACTCCATCAACCTGGACTCCACTGACGTGAACCTCATCAACTTGATGGCCCTTGATAGAAACCTCACCAGTTTGGCCCACAACCTGTCTCACCTCTTCAACCTGACGGTTGGCCTCAACACCAACCTCCTCTACAAGTTCGAGAGAAACAGAGGGGTGAGTGACGGAGCTTTCTACACGCTACTAGCCAGCTACATCACACTGATCCTGGTAGGGGCGACAGGGAACTCACTAGTGGTCATAGCCGTGGTCAGGAAGCCAGCCATGCGTAGCGCTCGTAATATATTTATTATTAATCTGGCTGTGTCTGACCTGCTGCTGTGTCTGCTGACTATGCCGCTCACCCTAATGGAGCTGCTCTCACAGTACTGGCCCCTCGGGAACACACCGTTAGCCTGCAGACTAGTGGGCACCCTGCAGGCTACCTCCATTTTTGTTTCTACTATATCTATCACCGCCATAGCACTGGATAGATACCACGTGAGTCAACTATAATCTCTCTCTCTCTAACCACTGTCTTCATACTAGTGAAGGGTTTCTTAATCCAAGGAAATAGAGCTACGCTCCTCTCCTTCGGATTAAACCACATTACTTTTCATTCCCTAAATGTTGTATAATCCCTATGGGTTTAGAACTTTCCCATGAATATAATATAATATCTCCCTAAGCACCCCTAATAATTATCATGTAATGTAGCAACATAAATTATTATTATTATTATTATTATTATTATTATTATTATTATTATTATTATTATTATTATTATTATTATGAGGGATGAAACACAATGGTTTTGACAGAGTCTAGACAAATGTACACACACACACACCTCACTCAAGGAAAAGGATCTTGGGGTGAGTATAACACCGAGCATATCTCCCGAGGGGCACATCAACCAGATAACTGGTGCAGCATATGGGCGCCTAGCAAACCTGAGAATTGCGTTCTGATACCTCAGTAAGGAATCGTTCAAGACACTGTACACCGTGTACGTCAGGCCCATACTGGAGTATGCAGCACCAGTTTGGAACCCACACCTGGTCAAGCACGTCAAGAAATTAGAGAAAGTGCAAAGGTTTGCAACAAGGCTAGTCCCAGAGCTAAGGGGATTGTCCTACGAAGAAAGGTTAAGGGAAATCGGCCTGACGACACTAGAGGACAGGAGGGTTAGAGGAGACATGATAACGACATACAAAATACTGAGAGGAATAGATAAGGTGGACAGAGACAGGATGTTCCAGAGAGTTGAAGACTCAGATGAGTCAAAGGGATGTTAGGAAGTATTTCTTCAGTCATAGAGTTGTCAGGAAGTGGAATAGTCTGGCAAGTGATGAGTGGAGGCAGGAACCATACATAGTTTTAAGATGAGGTATGATAAAGCTCAAGGAGCAGAGGGAGAGAGGACCTAGCAGCGATCAGTGAAGAGACGGGGCCAGGAGCTATGAATCGACCCCTGCAACAACAAATAGGTGAGTACACGTATTACAAGTTGATAAGACAGACACATGTACACCAGTTGGAAATGTTTTCTGTCACAAGGTTAACCTGCACAGCAGACTTTCACTCACATGTACACAATGTACACAACAGTGTACAACAACAACAACAGTTAACACCTCACAACAGTGCAGCAGAACACCTCACAACAGTACAGCAGAACACCTCACAACAGTGCAGCAGTAGTAACATCAGTACAGCAGAAGTAACAACAGTGCAGCAGAACAGCTCACAACAGTGCAGCAGAACAGCTCACAACAGTGCAGCAGAACAGCTCACAACAGTGCAGCAGTAGTAACAGCAGTGCAGCAGAAGTAACAGCAGTGCAGCAGAACTGCTCACAACAGTGCAGCAGAACAGCTCACAACAGTGCAGCAGAACACCTCACAACAGTGCAGCAGAACACCTCACAACAGTACAGCAGAACACCTCACAACAGTGCAGCAGTAGTAACATCAGTACAACAGAAGTAACAACAGTGCAGCAGTAGTAACAGCAGTGCAACAGTAGTAACAGCAGTGCAGCAGTAGTAACAGCAGTGCAGCAGAAGTAACAGCAGTGCAGCAGAACAGCTCACAACAGTGCAGCAGAACAGCTCACAACAGTGCAGCAGAACAGCTCACAACAGTGCAGCAGAACAGCTCACAACAGTGCAGCAGAACAGCTCACAACAGTGCAGCAGAACACCTCACAACAGTGCAGCAGAACAGCTCACAACAGTGCAGCAGAACAGCTCACAACAGTGCAGCAGTAGTAACAGCAGTGCAGCAGTAGTAACATCAGTACAGCAGTAGTAACAGCAGTGCAGCAGTAGTAACAGCAGTGCAGCAGTAGTAACAGCAGTGCAGCAGTAGTAACAGCAGTGTAGCAGTAGTAACAGCAGTGCAGCAGTAGTAACAGCAGTGCAGCAGTAGTAACAGCAGTGCAGCAGTAACAGCAGTCAGCAGTAGTAACAGCATGCAGCAGTAGTAACAGCAGTGCAGCAGTAGTAACAGCAGTGCAGCAGTAGTAACAGCAGTGCAGCAGAGTAACAGCAGTGCAGCAGTAGTAACAGCAGTGCAGCAGTAGTAACACAGTGCAGCAGTAGTAACAGCAGTGCAGCAGTAGTAACAGCAGTGCAAACAGAAGTAACAGCAGTGCAGCAGTAGTAACAGCAGTGCAGCAGAAAGCAACAGCAGTGCAGCAGTAGTAACAGCAGTGCAGCAGTAGTAACAGCAGTGCAGCAGTAGTAACAGCAGTGCAGCAGTAGTAACAGCAGTGCAGCAGAAGTAACAGCAGTGCAGCAGAGTAACAGCAGTGCAGCAGTAGTAACAGCAGTGCAGCAGTAGTAACAGCAGTGCAGCAGAGTAACAGCAGTGCAGCAGTAGTAACAGCAGTGCAGCAGTAGTAACAGCAGTGCAGCAGAGTAACAGCAGTGAGCAGAAGTAACAGCAGTGCAGCAGAAGTAACAGCAGTGCAGCAGAGTAACAGCAGTGCGCAGTAGTAACAGCAGTGCAGCAGTAGTAACAGCAGTGCAGCAGAAGTAACAGCAGTGAGCAGAAGTAACAGCAGTGCAGCATAAGTAACAGCAGTACAGCAGTAGTAACAGCAGTGCAGCAGTAGTAACAGCAGTGCGCAGTAACAGCAGTGCAGCAGTAGTAACAGCAGTGCAGCAGTAGTAACAGCAGTGCAGCAGTAGTAACAGCAGTGCAGCAGTAGTAACAGCAGTGCAGCAGTAGTAACAGCAGTGCAGCAGTAGTAACAGCAGTGCAGCAGTAGTAACAGCAGTGCAGCAGTAGTACACAGTGCGCAGTAGTAACACAGTGCAGCAGTAGTAACAGCAGTGCGCAGTAGTAACAGCATCAGCAGTAGTAACAGCAGTGCAGCAGTAGTAACACAGTGCAGCAGTAGTAACAGCAGTGCAGCAGTAGTAACAGCAGTGCAGCAGTAGTAACAGCAGTGCAGCAGTAGTAACAGCAGTGCAGTAGTAACAGCAGTGCAGCAGTAGTAACAGCAGTGCAGCAGAAAGTAACAGCAGTGCAGCAGAAAGTAACAGCAGTGCAGCAGTAGTAACAGCAGTGCAGCAGTAGTAACAGCAGTGCAGCAGTAGTAACAGCAGTGCAGCAGTAGTAACAGCAGTGCAGCAGTAGTAACAGCAGTGCAGCAGTAGTAACAGCAGTGCAGCAGTAGTAACAGCAGTGCAGCAGTAGTAACAGCAGTGCAGCAGAAGTAACAGCAGTGCAGCAGTAGTAACAGCAGTGCAGCAGTAGTAACAGCAGTGCAGCAGTAGTAACAGCAGTGCAGCAGTAGTAACAGCAGTGCAGCAGTAGTAACAACAGTGGCAGATAACAGCAGCAAGTAGTAACAGCAGTGCAGCAGTAGTAACAGCAGTGCAGCAGTAGTAACAGCAGTGCAGCAGTAGTAACAGCAGTGCAGCAGTAGTAACAGCAGTGCAGCAGTAGTAACAGCAGTGCAGCAGTAGTAACAGCAGTGCAGCAGAAAGTAACAGCAGTGCAGCAGTAGTAACAGCAGTGCAGCAGTAGTAACAGCAGTGCAGCAGTAGTAACAGCAGTGCAGCAGTAGTAACAGCAGTGCAGCAGTAGTAACAGCAGTGCAGCAGTAGTAACAGCAGTGCAGCAGTAGTAACAGCAGGCAGTGCAGCGAGTAGTAACAGCAGTGCAGCAGTAGTAACAGCAGTGCAGCAGTAGTAACAGCAGTGCAGGCAGTAGTAACAGCAGTGCAGCAGTAGTAACAGCAGTGCAGCAGTAGTAACAGCAGTGCAGCAGTAGTAACAGCAGTGCGCAGTAGTAACAGCAGTGCAGCAGTAGTAACAGCAGTGCAGCAGTAGTAACAGCAGCACAGTAATAACACAGTCACAATTTTAAGAAATTTAAGCAGGCAGAGTGGTGAACACACACACACACACACACACACACACACACACACACACACACACACACACACACACACACACACACACACACACACACACACACACACACACACACACACACACACACACACACACACACACACACACACACACACACACACACACACACACACACACACACACACACACACACACACACACACACACACACACACACACACACACACACACACACACACACACACACACACACACACACACACACACACACACACACACACACACACACACACACACACACACACACACACACACACACAACACACACACACACACACACACACACACACACACAACACACACACACACACACACACACACACACACACACACACACAACAAAACACACACACACACACACACACACACACACACACACACACACACACACACACACACACACATACACACACACACACACACACACACACACACACACACACACACACACACACACAACACACACACACACACACACACACACACACACACACACACAACACATACTCACACACACACACACACACACAAAAAACAACACACACACACACACACACACAAGGGAAATCGGTCTGACGACACTAGAGGACAGGAGGGTTAGGGGAGACATGATAACGACATATAAAATACTGCGAGGAATAGATAAGGTGGACAGAGACAAGATGTTCCAGAGAGGGGACACAGAAACAAGGGGTCACAATTGGAAGTTGAAGACTCCTATGAGTCAAAGGGATGTTAGGAAGTATTTCTTCAGTCATAGAGTTGTCAGGAAGTGGAATAGCTTGGAAAGCGACATAGTGGAGGCAGGAACCATACATAGTTTTAAGACTAGGTTTGATAAAGCTCATGGAGCAGGGAGAGAGAGGACCTAGTAGCAATCAGTGAAGAGGCGGGGCCAGGAGCTATGACTCGACCCCTGCAACCACAAATAGGTGAGTACAAATAGGTGAGTACACACACACACACACACACACACACACACACACACACACACACACACACACAACACAACCACACACACACACACACAACAACACACACACACACACACACACACACACACACACACACACACACACACACACACACACACAACACATACTCACACAGTTTGAAGTCTCAGCTGAATCAAGGGATGTTAGGAAGTATTTCTTCAGTCATAGAGTTGTCAGGAAGTGGAATAGTCTGGCAAGTGATGTAGTGGAGGCAGGAACCATACATAGCTTTAAGACGAGGTATGATAAAGCTCATGGAGCAGGGAGAGAGATGACCTAGTAGCAATCAGTGACCCTTGCAACTACAAATAGGTGAGTACACACACACACACACACGCGCGCGCCTCTACTCTCACAAACATGTGTACACACACCTCTGTACACACAGATTTTCCACACACAGATTTGGACACTGAGGGTGTATATACACCTCTGTGTATGTATACTGAGAGATATACACCTCTCAGTGTATGTATACTGAGAGATATACACCTCTCAGTGTATGTATACTGAGAGATATACACCTCTCAGTGTATGTATACCGAGAGATATACACCTCTCAGTGTATGTATACTGAGAGATATACACCTCTCAGTGTATGTATACTGAGAGATATACACCTCTCAGTGTATGTATACCGAGAGATATACACCTCTCAGTGTATGTATACTGAAGATATACACCTCTCAGTGTATGTATCTGAGAGATATACACCTCTCAGTGTATGTATACCGAGAGATATACACCTCTCAGTGTATGTATACTGAGAGATATACACCTCTCAGTGTATGTATACTGAGAGATATACACCTTATAGTGAATATACACAGAGATGTACAACTCTCTGAGTTAGGAGTCGAGTCATAGCTCCTGGCTCCGCCTCTTCACTGGTCGCTACTCGGTCCACTCTCTCTTTGCTCCATGAGCTTTATCATACCTCTTCTTAAAGCTATGTATGGATTCTGCCTCCATCATACACTCTCCAATTTGTTCAGCTTCCTGACAACTCTATGACTGAAGAAATACTTCCTAACATCCCTGTGTGTGTGTGTGTGTGTGTGTGTGTGTGTGTGTGTTAATACACCATTTGACAGTATTTGCATGCATTTACCTTGACTGTCTGTTATGTGTCTGTCTCAGTATATTTGTATATATATATATATATATATATATTACTGTGGTTGACAGTGTAACACTGTGGTTGACAGTGTAACACTGTGGATGACAGTGTAACACACCGTGTGGATGACAGTGTAACACACCGTGTGGTTGACAGTGTAACACTGTGGTTGACAGTGTAACACTGTGGTTGACAGTGTAACACTGTGGTTGACAGTGTAACACTGTGGTTGACAGTGTAACACTGTGGTTGACAGTGTAACACTGTGGTTGACAGTGTAACACTGTGGTTGACAGTGTAACACTGTGGTTGACAGTGTAACACTGTGGTTGACAGTGTAACACTGTGGTTGACAGTGTAACACTGTGGTTGACAGTGTAACACTGTGGTTGACAGTGTAACACTGTGGTTGACAGTGTAACACTGTGTTGACAGTGTAACACTGTGGTTGACAGTGTAACACTGTGGTTGACAGTGTAACACTGTGGGTCCTGCACGGCTGTGAGTGTAAGTTTTCCCTTGTTAAGGGGAAACAGTATCTCCTCTAAAGGGGTAAGTTGTCCCCTTTGTTAAGGGGAAAGAATATCTATTCTAAGGGGGTAAGGTGTCCATTTTGTTAAGTGGATAGAATATGTACTCTAAGGGGGTAAATTGTTCCCTTTGATAAGGGGAAAGAATACGTTCTCTAAGGGGGTAAGTACTTCCCCTTGTTAAGGGGAAAGAATACCTACTGTAAGGGGGTAAGTTGTCCCTTTCGTTAAGGGGAAAGAATACGTATTCTAAGGGGGTAAGTACTCCCCCTTGTTAAGGGGAAAGAATACGTTCTCTAAGGGGGTAAGTTTTCCCCTTTAAGGGGAAACAACACCTCCTCTAAAGGGGTAATTCCCCCTCCCCTTTATTAAAGGTAAGCATCAACCTCACCACACACTTCCTTTCCTTAATGGGGGGTTTGAAGCCTATCTACCGCAGCGTTGTTATTATGGCTGCTGCTGCTGGTCGCCTCTTCACCAGCAGACAATTATTTAATTATATTGACAAGTAAGCGGTAAACCCGCAAGGGTCACACGGCGCTCTCCAGCAGACAAGGATTTTTGTTTAAATATCTTAAATAGTTATTAAAATCTCCTCTTAAAGAGACCAGCGTTTAGTAATTCCTTATATAAATTATGTAATTAACCGAACCAGGAAAATTATGGGAATTATGGGCTGGCAACTTCAGTAGTGTCAGCCTGGGCTGGCAACTTCAGTAGTGTCAGCTTGGGATGGCAACTTCAGTAGTGTCAGCCTGGGCTGGCAACTTCAGTAGTGTCAGCCTGGGCTGGCAACTTCAGTAGTGTCAGCCTGGGCTGGCAACTTCAGTAGTGTCAGCCTGGGCTGGCAACTTCAGTAGTGTCAGCCTGGGCTGGCAACTTCAGTAGTGTCAGCCTGGGCTGGCAACTTCAGTAGTGTCAGCCTGGGCTGGCAACTTCAGTAGTGTCAGCCTGGGCTGGCAACTTCAGTAGTGTCAGACTGGGTCGGCAACTTCAGTAGTGACAGCTTGGGCTGCCAACTTCAGTAGTGTCAGCCTGGGCTGGCAACTTCAGTAGTGTCAGCTTGGGCTGGCAACTTCAGTAGTGTCAGCCTGGGCTGGCAACTTCAGTAGTGTCAGCTTGGGCTGGCAACTTCAGTAGTGTCAGCCTGGGCTGGCAACTTCAGTAGTGTCAGCCTGGGCTGGCAACTTCAGTAGTGTCAGCCTGGGCTGGCAACTTCAGTAGTGTCAGCCTGGGCTGGCAACTTCAGTAGTGTCAGCCTGGGCTGGCAACTTCAGTAGTGTTAGCCTGGGCTGGCAACTTCAGTAGTGTCAGCCTGGGTTGGCAACTTCAGTAGTGTCAGCCTGGGTCGGCAACTTCAGTAGTGTCAGCCTGGGTCGGCAACTTCAGTAGTGTCAGCCTGGGCTGCCAACTTCAGTAGTGTCAGCCTTGGTTGGCAACTTCAGTAGTGTTAGCCTGGGTCGGCAACTTCCGTAGTGTCAGCCTGGGCTGGCCACTTCAGTAGTGTCAGCCTGGGTTGGCAACTTCAGTAGTGTCAGCCTGGGTCGGCAACTTCAGTAGTGTCAGCCTGGGCTGGCAACTTCAGTAGTGTCAGCCTGGGCTGGCAACTTCAGTAGTGTCAGCCTGGGTTGGCAACGTCAGTAGTGTCAGCCTGGGTCGGCAACTTCAGTAGTGTCAGACTGGGTCGGCAACTTCAGTAGTGTCAGCCTGGGCTGGCAACTTCAGTAGTGTCAGCCTGGGTTGGCAACTTCAGTAGTGTCAGCCTGGGTTGGCAACTTCAGTAGTGTCAGCCTGGGTCGGCAACTTCAGTAGTGTCAGCCTGGGTTGGCGACTTCAGTAGTGTCAGCCTGGGCTGGCAACTTCAGTAGTGTCAGCCTAGGTTGGCGACTTCAGTAGTGTCAGCCTGGGCTGGCGACTTCAGTAGTGTCAGCCTGGGATGGCAACTTCAGTAGTGTCAGCCTGGGCTGCCAACTTCAGTAGTGTCAGCCTGGGCTGGCAACTTCAGTAGTATCAGCCTGGGCTGGTAACTTCAGTAGTGTCAGCCTGGGCTGGCGACTTCAGTAGTGTCAGCCTGGGCTGGCGACTTCAGTAGTGTCAGCATGGGCTGGCAACTTCAGTAGTGTCAGCCTGGGCTGCCAACTTCAGTAGTGTCAGCCTGGGCTGGCAACTTCAGTAGTGTCAGCCTAGGCTGGCGACTTCAGTAGTGTCAGCCTGGGCTGGCGACTTCAGTAGTGTCAGCCTGGGCTGGCGACTGGGTGTTACCTACTTACCAGTGGTAAGTAGGTAACACCCAGGTACCTACTTACCACTGGGTACAGATGGACAGCAGGTATAAAAAGACTTGTTCCATGCGTCTGTCTTCACTCCTGGGAGTCGAACCCAGGTCCCTTAACTTGTCAGCCCAGTGCTGTGGCATTGATCTACATGTCTCTCTATCCATTCCCAACCCTCTCTCTCTCTCTCTCTCTCTCTCTCTCTCTCTCTCTCTCTCTCTCTCTCTCTCTCTCTCTCTCTCTCTCTCTCTCTCTCTCTCTCTCTCTCTCTCTCTCTCTCTCTCTCTCTCTCTCTCTCTCTCTCCCTCTACTCTTCTATTCACTCTCTCTCTCCCTCTCTCTTCTCCTCCTCTATCTTCCTGCTGGTGACCAAGTCACAACAGCACCAACACTCAGGTCACTGAAGGGTCACAAGGATTTCATTAGCAAGATGCAATCCTCGACTGCAAGCTGTTCAGCCTCCCTTGTACACACACACACACGCACACGCACACGCACACACACACACACACACACACACACACAACCATCAAACTACTAATTACACTCTCCTAAGATTGCAGAATAACAACATTGATTCCAGTGTTGCAAATGCAACAAAAGACACTCTAGAATCAAGTGCTACATTGGTTCACTTAGCTTAAGAAAACACATTCAATTCTCAATTCAATAAAGGAGGTTTTGTGTGCGAGGGGCTTGGACTTCCAGCAAGCGTGCGTGAGCGTGTTAGGAGAGAATGGAGACAAATGGTTTTTGGGAATTGAAGTGCTGTTGGAGTGTGAGCAAAGTAACATTTATGAAGGGATTCAGGGAAACCGGCAGGCCGGACTTGAGTCCTGGAGATGGGAAGTACAGTGTCTGCACTCTGAAGGAGGGGTGTTAATGTTGCAGTTTTATAACTGTAGTGTAAAGCACCCTCTGGCAAGACAGTGATGGAGTGAATGATGGTAAAACTTCTTATTTTTCAGGCCACCGTACCTTGGTGGGAAACGGCTGATGCGTTACTAAAAATATATATATAAATATGAATACCAGTTACTATGAGCTATGAAGGTCTTTCTATGTGGTATTCAGATTTTAGAAACTCCTTCCATCGCATAGACTAAAAAATCTTACTATGTAGAGGGGCTTTGTAAGAGTTGACTGTACAGAGACTGACCCCCTTCACTGCAATATAAGAAATGGGACAATTTTTTCGATGTGACTGACGAGGGTCGTCAGTGAGTCAACACCAGGAGGAAGATTGTTAGGCTGGTAAACAAGGCAGGCTGAAAGAGGGTAGGTACGTACCTGCTTCTGTACGCAGGTGTGTCGGTGATGATCCAGGTGTGTGTGTGATGACCCAGGTGTGTCCGTGATGACCCAGGTGTGTGTGATGACCCAGGTGTGTCCCTGATGACCCAGGAGTGTCCGTGATGACCCAGCAGTGTCCCTGATGACCCAGGAGTGTCCCTGATGACCCAGGAGTGTCCCTGATGACCCAGGAGTGTCCGTGATGACCCAGGTGTGTCCGTGATGACCCAGGTGTGTGTGATGACCCAGGTGTGTCCCTGATGACCCAGGAGTGTCCTTGATGACCCAGGAGTGTCCCTGATGACCCAGGAGTGTCCCTGATGACCCAGGAGTGTCCGTGATGACCCAGGAGTGTCCCTGATGACCCAGGAGTGTCCGTTATGATCCAGGAGTGTCCGTTATGACCCAGGAGTGTCCCTGATGACCCAGGAGTGTCCATGATGACCCAGGAGTGTCTGTGATGACCCAGAAGTGTCCGTGATGACCTAGGAGTGTCCGTGATGACGCAGGTGTGTCCCTGATGACCCAGGAGTGTCCGTGATGACCCAGGAGTGTCCCTGATGACCCAGGAGTGTCCCTGATGACCCAGGAGTGTCCCTGATGACCCAGGTGTGTGTGATGACCCAGGTGTGTCCGTGATGACCCAGGTGTGTGTGATGACCCAGGTGTGTCCCTGATGACCCAGGAGTGTCCTTGATGACCCAGGAGTGTCCCTGATGACCCAGGAGTGTCCCTGATGACCCAGGAGTGTCCCTGATGACCCAGGAGTGTCCCTGATGACCCAGGAGTGTCCGTTATGATCCGGGAGTGTCCGTTATGACCCAGGAGTGTCCCTGATGACCCAGGAGTGTCCATGATGACCCAGGAGTGTCTGTGATGACCCAGAAGTGTCCGTGATGACCCAGGAGTGTCCGTGATGACCCAGGTGTGTCCCTGATGACCCAGGAGTGTCCGTGATGACCCAGGAGTGTCCCTGATGACCCAGGAGTGTCCCTGATGACCCAGGTGTGTGTGATGACCCAGGTGTGTCCGTGATGACCCAGGTGTGTGTGATGACCCAGGTATGTCCCTGATGACCCAGGAGTGTCCTTGATGACCCAGGAGTGTCCCTGATGACCCAGGAGTGTCCCTGATGACCCAGGAGTGTCCCTGATGACCCAGGAGTGTCCCTGATGACCCAGGAGTGTCCAGTATGACCCAGGAGTGTCCGTTATGACCCAGGAGTGTCCCTGATGACCCAGGAGTGTCCATGATGACCCAGGAGTGTCTGTGATGACCCAGAAGTGTCCGTGATGACCCAGGAGTGTCCGTGATGACCCAGGAGTGTCCCTGATGACCACCCAGGTGTGTCTGTGATGACCCAGGTGTGTGTGTTGACCCAGGTGTGTCCCTGATGACCCAGGTGTGTCTGTAATGACCCAGGTGTGTCTGTAATGACCCAGGTGTGTCTGTAATGACCCAGGTGTGTCTGTAATGACCCAGGTGTGTCTGTAATGACCCAGGTGTGTCTGTAATGACTCAGGTGTGTCTGTAATGACCCAGGTGTGTCTGTAATGACCAAGGTGTGTCTGTAATGACCCAGGTGTGTCTGTAATGACACAGGTGTGTCTGTAATGACCCAGGTGTGTCTGTAATGACTCAGGTGTGTCTGTAATGACCCAGGTGTGTCTGTAATGACTAGGTGTGTCTGTAATGACCCAGGTGTGTCTGTAATGACCCAGTTGTGTCTGTAATGACTCAGGTGTGTCTGTAATGACCAAGGTGTGTCTGTAATGACCCAGTTGTGTCTGTAATGACCCAGGTGTGTCTGTAATGACCAAGGTGTGTCTGTAATGATCCAGGTGTGTCTGTAATGACTCAGGTGTGTCTGTAATGACCCAGGTGTGTCTGTAATGACTAGGTGTGTCTGTAATGACTCAGGTGTGTCTGTAATGACTCAGGTGTGTCTGTAATGACCCAGGTGTGTCTGTAATGACTAGGTGTGTCTGTAATGACCCAGGTGTGTCTGTAATGATCCAGTTGTGTCTGTAATGACCCAGGTGTGTCTGTAATGACTAGGTGTGTCTGTAATGACCCAGGTGTGTCTGTAATGACTCAGGTGTGTCTGTAATGACCCAGGTGTGTCTGTAATGACACATGTGTGTCTGTAATGACCCAGGTGTGTCTGTAATGATCCAGTTGTGTCTGTAATGACCCAGGTGTGTCTGTAATGACCCAGGTGTGTCTGCAATAACCCAGATGTGCGTACCTTTCTGTTGTTGCTAAATCACCTGCTGTCTATCTACACACACACACAGTTGTAAGGAAGTGGAATAGTCTAGCAAGTGATGTAGTGGAGGCAGGAACCATACATAGCTTTAAGCCGAGGTATGATAAAGCTCATGGAGCAGGGAGAGAGAGGACCTAGTAGCGGTCAGTGAAGAGGCAGGGCCAGGAGCTAAGTCTCGACCCCTGCAACCACAATTAGGTGAGTACACACACACATACACACTCTGATGGATTGCTCCACTTTACACTAGGGACATTGAACTTCCATTCTATAGGAGAGAGAGAGAGAGAGAGAGAGAGAGAGAGAGAGAGAGAGAGAGAGAGAGAGAGAGAGAGAGAGAGAGAGAGAGAGAGAGAGAGAGAGAAAGAGGAAAGGAAACAATCCAACAAATCAACTCAGCACAACTCGATTAAACAATTCAATAAATATTTACTGGTTTATTGGTTGTTTTATCCATTTAAATTAGTCTGGTTGAGAGTGGGTTAAGAGATGATTGGGAGGGGGGGGGTTGCTTGTGCAGCGAGGGAACAGCTGGTGTTTGTTGTTCTAGGTAAGAGTGGAGGCAAGTGCTTCTTATCACACTCATTATCTCTTCTCTTCTTTCCTACTCTATATTTTTGATTGTCATTAAGTATCTCTCGTGTTTATTCAGTTTGTTTACCTTCGTATTATGTGAGTTTCACTCTGGCTTCCCTCTTCACTCTTTCTTATGTGAGTTTCACTCTGGCTTCCCTCTTCACTCTTTCTTATGTTCAATGTTGTGTGTGTGTACTCACCTAATTGTGGTTCCAGGGGTCGAGACTCAGCTCCTGGCCCAGCCTCTTCACTGACCGCTACTAGGTCCTCTCGCTCCATGCTCCATGAGCTTTATCATACCTCATCTTAAAACTATGTATGGTTCCTGCTTCCACTCATCACTTGCCAGACTATTCCACTTCCTGACAACTCTATGACTGAAGAAATACTTCCTAACATCCCTTTGACTCATAGGAGTCTTCAACTTCCAATTGTGACCCCTTGTTTCTGTGTCCCCTCTCTGGAACATCCTGTCTCTGTCCACCTTATCTATTCCTCGCAGTATTTTGTATGTCGTTATCATGTCTCCCCTAACCCTCCTGTCCTCTAGTGTCGTCAGGCCGATTTCCCTTAACCTTTCTTCGTAGGACAATCCCCTTAGCTTTGGGACTAGTCTTGTTGCAAACCTTTGCACTTTCTCTAATTTCTTGACGTGCTTGACCAGGTGTGGGTTCCAAACTGGTGCTGCATACTCCAGTATGGGCCTGACGTACACGGTGTACAGTGTCTTGAACGATTCCATACTAAGGTAACGGAACGCTATTCTCAGGTTTGCCAGGCGCCCATATGCTGCAGCAGCAGTTATCTGATTGATGTGTGCTTCCGGAGACGTGCTCGGTGTTATACTCACCCCAAGATCTTTCTCTTTGAGTGAGGTTTGCAGTCTTTGGCCACCTAGCCTATACTCGGGTTGCGGTCTTCTTTATCCTTACCTTGTTCGGGTTGAGGATGAGTTGTCACCTGACCAGTGGGTCAGTGCTATTGCAACCGGGGAGGATCCATCCACTCCACTGGATCATTCCACTCCACCAGTAGAGGAGAAAGACTTAGCTCCCACTGACTTCTCAGATGAGGTCAAACGTTTGTTGAATCTGTTGAACAAACGTCATAAAGCCATTGCCTTACCAGGTGAGAAGATGGGTATAACGAACTTATTGTCCCATCGTATTCCACTCGAACCTGCTACTAGACCCATTTATGTACCTACGTACACGACAAGTGTTGAGAAATCCTCAAGTATCATGTGTGGATACCAGTGTAGATCCCCCTCAATCAGAAGTTGGATCAAACTCTGTTACAATAGGTAACAGAGTTTGATCCACCCAGAGATGATAATCATACAGCCTATATCAATCTCACCCTAGCAGAGTTGGGCTTAAATGTAAATTCTCACAACTCTCCGAGTTCTGAGAATTAACAGTATAGATTTGAGTGCACCAGATCTACCTTGTCTGTTAATCACTACCTTCTTGTAAATATATTTCCTCAGAATTCGTAGATCACATGAAGACAAGTTCGATCGAACAAATTTTTTTTTATCTCTCTTATCATGATTTTCTAGAAATGAGCTCATTTAATTAATTCCTGTGTATCATGATGCATCATATAGTAATGTAGATTATTCCATCACGATGATATACATGTGAAGTATAATGTTCAACTGTTGTGTACTTTGATATTGTATAGAATCAGCTGAGAGTCGTACGCCTGTTGTCCTTAGTTTGTATAGTTGTATGTCGAGACGCCATACGTAGCATGACCGAGCTGTACGGTTCGTATTTCTAACGACTTTACTATAGCTGTTCACGTGATCATCATGTGATCTTTCGTTAGCCAATCATAGGCCGTCCCTTTTTGAATGCCCGAGTGCCAGGACGACTAGCGGTCAGTTCCACCCAGTTAGGCAGTGCAGCCGGACATAGGCCTAGACTCTCGGCTCCCATATATCTAACGGTCCATTAAACGCTACCATACCAAGCTCATCTTTAATATATATTACCAAATCTACGCAAGAACCCTCACAACACAAATGGTCTTTGCCCTTCCCCGCATTTAGCGGGGTTAAACTCGAGTAGCCAGTTGCTGGACCAGGTGTCCAGCCTGTCCAGGTCTCTTTGTAGTCCTACCTGATCCTCATCTGATTTAATTCTCCTCATTAACTTCACATCGTCTGCGAACAAGGACACTTCTGAGTCTATCCCTTCCGTTGTGTCAGTCTTCCCTCCCTCCCTCACACCCTCCCTCTCTCCCTCCCTCTCTCCCTCCCTCTCTCCCTCCATTCTTTCCTTCCTCCTCCTCATCACCTAGTCTTCCTTACCCCAGGTTAAGTTTATAATGTTCAGTAATATCATGTGTGTGTGTGTACTCACCTAATTGTGGTTGCAGGGGTCGATTCATAGCTCCTGGCCCCGCCTTTTCACTGGCCGCTACTGGGTCACGCTCCCTGCTCCATGAGCTTTATCATACCTCTCCTTAAAGCTATGTATGGAACCTGCCTCCACTACATCGCTTCCCAAGCTATTCCACTTCCCGACCACTCTGTGACTGAAGAAATACTTCCTAACATCCCTGTGATTCATCTGAGTCTTCAACTTCCAACTGTGTCCCCTTGTTGCTGTGTCCCATCTCTGGAACATTCTGTCTCTGTCCACCTTGTCAATTCCTCTCAGTGTGTGTGTGTGTGTGTGTGTGTGTGTGTGTGTGTGTGTGTGTGTGGTGGGTGTGTGATGGATGATGAAGATTAAAAATATTGATTTTCGACAAATAAATATGCAGATTACTCTGACCTGTGAGGGAGACTAGTCTTCCCTCCCTCCCCCCATTCCTCCTCCTCCTCCTCCTCACCTCGTCTTCCTTACCCCAGGTTAAGTCTATAACGTTCATTAATATCGTTGGGGAGTTGACACACAATGTTATGTTAGATGATACCCGGCCATTATGTACGTTTACCCTGCGTACACACACACACACACACACAGTAGCAACCAGTCAAGAGGCGGGGCCAGGAGCTATGAATCTACCCCTGCAACCATAATTACCCAAACATTCATGGATCTTACGAGAGAGACTAATGTGGAGACTTCAAAACACAGTAGGAAGAGCAGTCAAAGTATTACAATATATTCGACAAGGGGGTGCCCCAAGGATCTGTACTCGCCTCTACAATGTTTACAAACGACTTACCCAAAATAATAAAAAAATAAACAATGTGAATACATTTGTAAACGATGCAAAAATCTTCCCTAAAATTAGCAATAACAACAATAAAAATAAAAATAACTATAGGATGACGTGGATAAATTGAATATAGATAAATATCACATGACAGGAACAACAGAGAGTGAAATCAGGCGACATGAAGACCACAGACTGTGTTAGTGAATAATAAGAGGGAATATAGACTAATTACATCGTCTTTACATCTCTAATGCTCCTACTACCTCTTCTGTACTCGACTGATGAAGCCTACTGTGTGGGCGAAACATCTCGGAATAAAGATACCCAAATGTTGCACATGTGTCTTATCAACATTGAGAATGTCAGAGAGAGAGTGAGGGACCTAGAAGTTCATAAAGATACCCAAATGTTGCACATTTGTCATATCAACATTGAGAATGTCAGAGAGAGAGAAGGGAAGCCTAGCAGTTAATATTAACAAAAGTGTCCCACAGTAAGACCAGAGGTTAATCATGACACACACACACACACACACACACACACACACACACTACCCTGGCCAACTATAACAACAACTTACAAACACACGAAGGCAGGAACGGTAACTTACACTAGGATAAAACACACAGCTACTGTGTGAAGCTCACTTCTGGTGGACAAATGTGTAAACATTACAAAAGATCTTGAGAAGCAATATAGAATGAAGTGAAAGCTGCCTGGGTCATCACACAGCAGGAACACACAACACATGAGTCATATCAACTTTCACTGAATAACGGACAAAAAATATAGACTTGCTAGCAGCAGCAGCAACAGCAACAACAACAGCACCAACAGCAACAAGAGACCTCTGTTGCAAGGTGCGAAAAACTTGGAGTCAAAAGAAACTAGAATTATTATTATCACTGCAACACAGTGTTGAAACAAAGGAACGAATAAGGCAGTGACACAACACAATATATATATATATATATATATATATATATATATATATATATATATATATATATATATATATATATATATAAGAGAGAGAGAGAGAGAGAGAGAGAAGACGAGAGCAGAGAGACAGAGAGACAGACAGACAGACAGACAGACAGAAGAGAGGACAGACAGAGAAGAGAGAGAGAGAGAGAGAGGCAGAGAGCAGAGAGACAGACAGAAGAAGAGAGAGAGAGAGAGAGAGAGACAGACAGAGAGACAGAGAGACAGACAGACAGACAAACAGACACATACAGAGACAGACAGACACATAGAGAAGGCAGAGAGACAGACAGACACATAGAGAGAGGCAGAGAGATACAGCTGTGTTTGTGTGACTAGTGATAGGTGGTAATGGTAATGACAAAGAGATAATTAGAGTGAGTGGTATGAGGTGCAGCAAGACGCTGCTCTATCAATACATGTGTTATCACCAATGTCTCACTGCTGTCACCAACAGTCATGTATATCATTATGTGTGTGTGTGTGTGTGTGTGTGTGTGTGTGTGTGTGTGTGTGTGTGAGTGTGTGTGTGTGTGTGTGTGAGTGTGTGTGTGTTGATAGGAACTCATGTGGCATGACACAGGTGGAAGAAGGGAGGAATAAGGGAGACAGGAAGGAGGAAGAATGGAGAAGAGAGAGGCAAGAAGTAAACACACACACACACACATATACACAATACACATACACAACACACACACACATACACAACACATACACACATACACACACACACACAAACACACATACACAATACACACACTATTTTTCAGAGTAGTTGTTTTTCATATTGTGATATCACCTGTATACCGTGATTTTATTTTGTATATATATATATATATATATATATATATATATATATATATATATATATATATATATATATATATATATATATATATATACATATATAATCCCCAGCCAAACAGCGCATTTCGGCTCACCTTATTAGAGTGTTGAAAGCCAATCGTGGTCGAGGACCCTTGTGTGTTGAGTTTCCCATTGGCTGTGCTGTTGGGCTCCGCCCTCAGGTGTCGGCCAATCACCTTCAAGGACCATCGTGAGCTGAGCTGCAGTTGGCTGGCTCTGGGAGAGGTGGCAACCACTCTATGGAAAGAGGGATTTTCTTTTCTTTTATCTGAGCAAGTTGCTTATGTAGAGTTGCCTGCCCGTCTTGTGGTATATCAACTCTCTTATAGTACTGCTGACAAAAATGTACGCAAATGTACACACACACGTTCACCAAGGCACACACACATGTACACGCGCGAGCGCATGCGTTAACATATTCCATAACGTCTGGAATAATAATGTGGAAGATAGAAGGTATATTAAAGGTGACTTTTATGTCAATTTTGAACTATAAATTTTATATGAATAGAGAGAGAGAAAGAGAGAGAGAGAATACTACAGTGTGTAGGTTACCAGAGTACGACTATTGTGTTGCTGACATAGTCACTCCAGAGCTCTTACATAGACACATTAAACCTTTTATTTGTCCACGTTTAGCCCACTGTAGGGTTTTTGAAAAAAAAAAAACTACTGCGGGCGGCACTTAAGAACACTTGTGCAACACAGTAGCCACACCAACAACTTCAGCAACACAGTAGCCACACCAGCAATGTCAGCAACACAGTAGCCACACAAGCAATGTCAGCAACACAAGAGCCATTTCTTCAGCCACAGAGTAGTCAGGAAGTGGAATAGTCTAGAGAAAGATATAGTGGAGGCAGGAACCATACATAGTTTTAAGACGAGGTATGATAAAGCTCATGGAGCAGGGAGAGCAGAGACCCAGTAGCGGACAGCGAAGAGGCGGGGCCAGGAGCTGAGTCTCGACCCCTGCAACCACAATTAGGTGAGTACAATTAGGTGAGTACCAGCAACACAAGAGCCACACCAGCAACACACGAGCCACACCAGCAACACAAGAGCCACACCAGAAACACAAGAGCCACACCAGCAACACAAGAGCCACACCAGCAACACAAGAGCCACACCAGTAACACACGAGCCACACCAGCAACACAAGAGCCACACCAGCAACACAAGAGCCACACCAGCAACACACGAGCCACACCAGCAACACAAGAGCCACACCAGCAACACAAGAGCCACACCAGCAACACAGAGCACACAGCAACACAAGAGCCACACCAGCAACACAAGATCCACACCAGCAACACAAGAGCCACACCAGCAACACAAGAGCCACACCAGCAACACAAGAGCCACACCAGCAACACAGAGCCACACCAGCAACACAAGAGCCACACCAGCAACACAAGAGCCACACCAGCAACACAAGAGCCACACCAGAAACACAGAGCCACACCAGCAACACAAGAGCCAACCAAAACAAGAGCCACCAGCAACACACGAGTCCACACCAGCAACACAAGAGCCAACCAGCAACACACGAGCCACACCAGCAACACAAGAGTCACACCAGCAACACAAGAGCCACACCAGCAACACAAGAGCCACACCAGCAACACAAGAGCCACACCAGCAACACACGAGATAAAACTGTTTCTCAGTATTGTTGATAATTTTCTCTGCGTTGCTACAACCTGAGGTCAATGTTGCAACTGTGACCAGAGTGCCAGAAGTGAGTCAGGCACAGTGCCTTTGTAGTAGGGCTTGTGTATAATGAGGTGCCGTGTATGTGTGAAGAGAGAGATAGATAGATGAGAGGAGAGAGAGAGAGAGAGAGAGAGAGAGAGAGAGAGAGAGAGAGAGAGATAGGGAGGGAGGGAAAGAGATCTTTCAATTTTTAATGATTGTTTCGTTTCTCCTCTACCTATCCACCATCCATTCAATAATCTGAATTCTCTCTCTCTCTCTCTCTCTCTCTCTCTCTCTCTCTCTCTCTCTCTCTCTCTCTCTCTCTCTCTCTTCTCTCTCTTTCTCTCTCACTCACACAATAATTCCAAGTAATGTTCAACTTGGCGTAAAATAAAATAACATTACTATTAAAAATACAGCAATTATAGCCACTAAACCCGGACGATCCTCTTATATATTACACTCCAGTGATAATATTATATTATACTACTTATTTAATACATCATATATATATTAATAATATTATATATCTATAATATTCTCTATTATTATTATATTTATAGTAATATTATATTATATATTATACTATACTATATTATACTAATTATTTCTATATTATATATATATATATATTATATATATATATATATATATATATATATAATATATATATATATATATATATATATATATATATATATATATATATATATATATATATTATTCTCGTATACAGCATACTGGGATCACTGAGGTAGAGCAGGCTGGGGTTACGGGATACTGGGATCACTGAGGTAGAGCAGGCTGGGGTTACGGGATACTGGGATCACTGAGGTAGAGCAGGCTGGGGTTACGGGATACTGGGATCACTGAGGTAGAGCAGGCTGGGGTTACGGGATACTGGGATCACTGAGGTAGAGCAGGCTGGGGTTACGGGATACTGGGATCACTGAGGTAGAGCAGGCTGGGGTTACGGGATACTGGGATCACTGAGGTAGAGCAGGCTGGGGTTACGGGATACTGGGATCACTGAGGTAGAGCAGGCTGGGGTTACGGGATACTGGGATCACTGAGGTAGAGCAGGCTGGGGTTACGGGATACTGGGATCACTGAGGTAGAGCAGGCTGGGGTTACGGGATACTGGGATCAC
This sequence comes from Cherax destructor, assembly GCA_009830355.1. Lineage (NCBI taxonomy): Eukaryota > Metazoa > Arthropoda > Malacostraca > Decapoda > Parastacidae > Cherax > Cherax destructor. Next base: position 27,255 of record WNWK01003788.1, read on the forward strand.
TGAGGTAGAGCAGGCTGGGGTTACGGGATACTGGGATCACTGAGGTAGAGCAGGCTGGGGTTACGGGATACTGGGATCACTGAGGTAGAGCAGGCTGGGGTTACGGGATACTGGGATCAGTTTCCCCTCATTAACCTCTGACTCTAATATATACACAAGTATTGTGAATGAGCCACGAGGACGCTGATTGGTTCATTAATAACCGATAACGAGAAGCTCATTGGTGGAAAAAAAATTGTTGGCTATTTGAAATTACCCTAATGAAACCTTTTTTTTCTGACCTCTGATTGGTCGATATTATTAATGTTAACACACACACACACACACACACACATATATATAATCACTCTTAATATATCTCTCATCAATCAAAATATCAAATTTGGAAATGTGAAATCAACTAAAATTTCCCCGAGGGCTTAGTAGGTAGCTCGGTACCTCAAAACAAGTGTGCTACAGGAAGCTCTTACCGGTACAACCTTTCGTCCTGTATATAGCGAAATCAAATCATTATAAACCTGTACACGGAGCGAAACGTTACCCAAATATAGCTATTTCTATGATTCTCTCATTTATCGTCAAAACTTGCGGTAAGAAATTCTCTTATATCTGATTCTCTCATTATTCTCACAACTTGTGGTCAGAAATACGCCACATCGATCATCATAACAAGCAGAGACGGGTTCAATTCCAATATGAAATCTTAAAGGGATCGTAATCAAACTAATATAGATTCCAGGAGAACTCGATCCCTTGTAAAAAAAATATAAGTTCTTGAAGAGTGTGGTCCAGGCGTCTCCTCAGGACACGAAAAAACTGGCGGAGAATCGGATTGAAATCTAATAAGTTTTAAACGCGCGGCAACCTGATTCCAATGACGTAATTTAATGGTATTGGATCCCTCATGATGGTTCCAACTCCCCCGGCACTGAGGCTGCTGCCGGATCCGGTTCCAACGTTTATTTGCCCGGCTGCCGGCTAGTAGCACTGCCGTTCCATGGTCTGTTGGCTTGTAGTGCTCACCTAATTGTGGTTGCAGGGGTCGATTCATAGCTCCTGGCCCCGTCTCTTCGCTAGTTGCTACTTGGTCCACTCTCTCCCTGCTCCAATAGCCCTATCGTACCTCTTCTTAACGCTATGTATGATTCTTGCCTGTGTGTGTGTGGCAAGGAAGGCGTCTATATTAAGACCCAGACAGCGTCTAGCCCAGCAGGAAGCAGTGTGTCAACAAGCTCCTTGTATATCCTCCAGGTATAGCAGCAGTGTAATATCCTCCAGGTATAGCAGCAGTGTAATATCCTCCAGGTATAGCAGCAGTGTAATATCCTCCAGGTATAGCAGCAGTGTAATATCCTCCAGGTATAGCAGCAGTGTAATATCCTCCAGGTATAGCAGCAGTGTAATATCCTCCAGGTATAGCAGCAGTGTAATATCCTCCAGGTATAGCAGCAGTGTAATATCCTCCAGGTATAGCAGCAGTGTAATATCCTCCAGGTATAGCAGCAGTGTAATATCCTCCAGGTATAGCAGCAGTGTAATATCCTCCAGGTATAGCAGCAGTGTAATATCCTCCAGGTATAGCAGCAGTGTAATATCCTCCAGGTATAGCAGCAGTGTAATATCCTCCAGGAATAGCAGCAGTGTAATTTCCCTTAGATATAGCAAGAGTGTATATCTCCGAGGGTATAGGAGTGTATATCCCCGGGGATATAGCAGGAGTGTATATCTCCAGGGGCACAGCAGGAGTGTATATCCCCCTGGTATAGCAGGAGTGTATATCCCCCTGGTATAGCAGGAGTGTATATCCTCGGGGGTGAGTACACACAAACACACACAGCTACGAGATAAGATACGACAGTGTGCCCTCCAAACCACCAGTTTTTAAGTTCCGGTCTGTGAGTGCTGAGAGGTGGGACCAGGAGCTGTGACTCGACCCCCTTGCACATCAATATACTAATATAAAAGTAATATAAAATAACAAGTTTGGTATATCTTGCTAAAAAGTGTCAGAATACAACGCTATGTTTCAACATAATACATCCATTAATAACCACAACGTTTCGCTCATTTATATTATAGTCAATTCTTAAGTAATAAATCCCAATCATATTGTTATATTAACTCTAAAATGTATTACCAAATATAATACTATCATAATAATAATAATAATAATAATAATAATAATAATAATAATAATAATAATAATAATAATAATAATAATAATAATAATAATAAAACTAACTAGCCGGACACAATAAAAATAAAAATTTCAACACATCCGTACCTCATTACTGGGTGTTTATAACGCCTCACTGGTGTAATTAAACAAGATTGTGGGTCATTAGGGAGCAAGGGATGTGAAAATGGAGAGCTGGACAGCAGAGATATTTACCTCTGGAAATGTGTCAGATAGTGATGGTATGACTATCTGATGGTATGACTATCTGATGGTATGACTATCTAACTGACAGTCAGAGGTCCGGGGATGGGTCTCCCGGTACGGCTTTGAAGCATTAGGACGTGTTTCTTTATGACACCTACTGTCCCTGTTCACCTAGCAGTAAAATAGGTACCTGGGTGTTAGTCGACTGGTGTGGGTCGCATCTTGGGGACAAAATTGACTTAATCTGCCCGAAATGCTCAGCATAACAAGGGGCTTTCTATATAGTAGTATGTCACTGATCTCAGCTATGGTCTGTATACCTTGTACATGTACTTGTAGAAATAAAGATTATTATTATTATTATTATTATTATTATTATTATTATTATGGGTTGACCGGTCTAATTAGTGTTGTTGGTATATAGGGTCGGTGATAGATGACGCCGTATTCAGCCCTAAACAACACGAGGAATGTACTTAATAATAATAATATCTTTATTTACTACCAGTACATGTACAAGGTATACAGACCATAGCTGACATCAATGACATACTACTATATAAAAAGCCGCTTGTTATGCTGAGCATTTCCCGCAAATTAGGTCAGTTTTGTCCCAGGATGCGACCCACACCAGTCCACTAACACCCAGGTACCCACTTTACTAATGGGTGAACGTAGACAACCGGTTTAAGGAAACACGTCTGATGTTTCCACCCCTTCGCCGGGAGTCGAACCCGGACCCTCACCGTGTGAAGTGAGAGCTTTTGCCACCAGGCCACGGGGCACCGTATGTATGTAAGTTTATTCAGGTATAGGTACACATAAATACATAAATTGTCATACATAGCATCATAACCCACAAAAAGTAAAAGTGACTTATTTTCTTTGAGGTGCTTGTACTCTCAGTATTACTAGACACGGAGAGGAAGTGAGAGAGAAATGAAAACATGTTTTTATTGCTGCGTTTTGCTGTATTTACCTTCACCAAAGCTGCTACCTCTCCCGCCAGTCACCGAGGCTCTCAACCACATCTGCAACAGCCTCTGTTTTAACCTGTTTGATGTCTACTGAACTTGTGCTGAATCAGTTTTCAACTTGACAGAGCGCACCGCTGCGTTGTGATTTCATTATTACCAGAGTTATTCAGCACCCTCCCTTCCCTGCTTCTGACTACCTTTTTCGGCACAGTGCCATTTAAATTTTGATGCCACATGTGGACAGTTATTTAAACAATTCGTATTTCATAACATCAGGAAGGTATTGTAATGCGTCAGCAGTCTAACAAAGGGAGGGAGCTGGACAGGCAGCTAAAGTCAGTACCTGACCAGCCAGGCTGTGGTTCCTACGTCGGTTTACGTGCGGCCAGCAGTAATAACCTGGTTCATCAGGTCCTGATCCACCACGAGGCCTGGTCATGGACCACGCCGCGGGGGGCGCTGACCCCCGCGGCGTGGTCCGCGGGGGTCAGCCTCAATGAGATGATAAAGATGGTAACTGAAGAACATAAGAATTAAGCCACAATAACGTAACTGGAACAATTGACAATAAAAATTGAATACACAGGAATAGTTATAATCATAACTTTATTTATTAAAGGGGAGGGAGGAGTAAGCGAGCTCAAGGCCTCAGTCAGATGACCAAAAGCTCCAGCTGTGGGTCATCACATAACTAAGACCCGCGTCAGGAAACGCTTGTCCTGTTTCCTGACAAACATTAACTAACCACAACACAGTAACAGCAGTGCCATTTAAATAATTAAAACTCTCTCGAGGAAACACTTGTCCTGTTTCCCTTACCTAACCTAACATTTCTGACCGCTCTGGACAAGTATGACTTAACAATGGTGCATGATGGGCCAAAACGTTATCACAAGGTTTCTCTACTAAATGTGGGTTTTTTAGTGAAGGAAAACGAAGTAAAAAAAACCCAGGAACAACGATGAGAACGGAACTAGAAGACCAGGAGAGTACGAGGGACAGACAACACACGTTACCATGTCTGTCAAAAGTAATGCAATATGGCGACGAATATGCTGAATAAATACGATTATTCTCCTGATTATTTCAGTTGACTGAAGCGCTCTGAAACACCAACAAATAACGTTGTGAACTAATGAACATGTGGGGGGATATACATAGGGTGTGGGGGTATACACAGTGTGGGGATATACACAGGGTGTAAGAAGTGGCAGATCACAACTAACACACAATTATATATGTTAGGTACAAGGTGGGAACACCCATAGTGTACTACTACACTAATCCACGTAATATAAATTGTGAGAACAAATATGTTAGCGTGTCATATTCCCTCACACAAAATGGGAGACTTCAGTAGGGGATACCATCAAACACGAGTCAGCCTGTGCTGGGAGACTTCAGTAGGGGATACCATCAAACACGAGTCAGCCTGTGCTGGGAGACTTCAGTAGGGGATACCATCAAACACGAGTCAGCCTGTGCTGGGAGACTTCAGTAGGGGATACCATCAAACACGAGTCAGCCTGTGCTGGGAGACTACAGTAGGGGATACCATCAAACACGAGTCAGCCTGTGCTGGGAGACTTCAGTAGGGGATACCATCAAACACGAGTCAGCCTGTGCTGGGAGACTTCAGTAGGGGATACCATCAAACACGAGTCAGCCTGTGCTGGGAGACTTCAGTAGGGGATACCATCAAACATTCTATTATGGTTCAGTAGCTACGACAGATTTAAGTATTTCCAATAGCACTGCTGAGGTTAATGTCACTTGGGTGTTGAAAATATAATAATTCCCCCCCCTCCCTCAGACACTCCCTCCTCTCCCCTCTGAACCTCCCTCACCACCACCACCACCACCATCCACGACACACTGAGGTAACACAATGTAATCCCTAATCAGATTGAGGTAATGTCCCTCCCTGGCTTCCTCTCTTCCTCTCTAATGAAGAATTATACTAATTTGCATGCAGAAGCCGCCCTGTCTTTCCCTAACCTTCCCAGTACACCTCTCTTCCACCTACCTAATACCCCTCCCCTCTCTTCCTCAGTCTTCTTCATAAAACTCTTTAATTGACCATCCTAGCAGAAGTCTTTCCCTTCACCAACATATTACTTGCCCAGTACCCTGATACTTTCCTACCTAGTACTCTGGCTCCCAGAGTACTAGGTAGGAAAGAGTTAAGTTCCATGGAGCTGAACTCTTCTCCAGGCTAAGGGACTGACCACCTCAAATACTTTTTCTCCAATGTTGATGGACTGATTACATCATCTTTATTTCATTACTACCGCTGCCTCTGCATTTGACTGAAGAAGCCTACTGTGTAGGCGCAACGCTTTATCAATAAAGGCACCCAACTAATACACATACGTCTTCAAAGTATTATTTTATACCCTTCTCAGCAGTACCTCAAGTACTAAACAAACCCAGCCCTTTTCACTCATATATTTGTCCAATCTCGTTTTAAGGTCCCCCAGGTCTAATTACCTTCCAGAGACGCCAAGCCAATGTTGATTCTCTCTCACTAACTCATTTTCTCTAAACTGAAATATTAATGTTTATTAAACAGTGTTTTTTAAGGCAGGAGAAACTTAATAGTGTGAAGAGAATCTTCAGTGTTATTATATATTTATTCAAGCATCTTAATTACTGGGTATGCCTGAGGCCCAACAAACTGTGCCCCTTGGAACGTAGGCGAGAAAGATACATCATAATTTACAACTGGGAAATTCTGGAGGGATTTATCCCAAATCTGCACCCACCAAAATCACTCCCTACGATAAGAAGCTACGCAGACGGTGTAGAAAACCTCAAAATAAAAGCAAGGGCGCAAGGAGTTCACTATGGGATAACTCAATAAGTGTAAAGGGACCAAGACTTTTCAACACCCTTCCTTTACAAATAAGGAAGATTGCCAACAAACCTTTGGGAGTTTTAAAGAGGAAACTTTATACTAAGTTCCTATAGTCAGATCCTGATCAACCGGGCTGTGGTGCATACATTGGTCTGCATGTTGCAGGCACCAAGAGTCTGGTAGATCAGGCCGATAACCAGGTCTGGTATACCATTCTGTAGATTAAAAGAGCAGAGGAATGTTTGTAGTGTGTATGTGTGTGTGTGTGTACTCACCTATCTGTGGTTGCTGGGGTCGATTCACAGCTCCTGGCCCAGCCTCTTTGCTGCGCGTGTTTGTGTGTGCTCACCTATTTGTACTCAGCTATTTGTGGTTGCAGGGGTCGAGTCACATCTGGTCCAGCCTCTTCGCCGTGTGTGTCCCATTCAACTAATTTCACTAGTCGCCAAAGAAACATTTCCTAGTATCCCTTGTGCACTATTTCTTTCTCAATTTACACTTCTGGCTACTTATTCTGCCTATTCCTGGTGCTAAGAAATCTTTATGTATCTTTCAGAAGCCTTTTTTATGATCTTCTATGTCGTTGTTATGGCTCCTCTTTTCATCCTATCAGCTGACGATGAGAGTTTTAGTGCTCTCAGCCTTTATTCTTAAGTCGTATTATTTTATGAGAGTTTTTATGAGAGAGAGAGAGAGAGAGAGAGAGAGAGAGAGAGAGAGAGAGAGAGAGAGAGAGAGAGAGAGAGAGAGAGAGAGAAAGAGAGAGAGAGAAAGAGAGAGATATTTCCTATTGCTGTTGGCAACAATAGAGCATCTTTATTGATGAAATGTGTTTCGCCTACACATCAGGCTTCTTCAGTCCAATACAGAGGCAGCAGGTGTAATAGTGAAGTGAAGATGATGTAATCAGTCCCTCAACCTCGGAGAAATAATATTCGAGGTGGTCAGTCCCACAGCCTGGAGAAGAGTTCAGCTCCATGGTCTGGAACGATAGTTCTCTGAAAGCTCTCTTTCTGCTGGAGGAGCTCTCTGAAAGCTCTCTTGCTGCTGGTGGAGCTCTCTGAAAGCTCTCTTGATGCTGGTGGAGCTCTCTGAAAGCTCTCTTTTGCTGGAGCCTCGAAAGGGTGCTGGTGGACTCTGAAAGCTCTCTTCGTGCTGGTGGAGCTCTGAAAGCCTCTTGATCTGGAGAAAGTCTCTTCTTTCTAAGCTCTCTGAAAGCTCTCTGCTGGTGGAGTCCTGAACTCTGCTGAGAAGGTAGCCTGCTCTCTTGACTGTGGAGCCTCTGAAGCCTTGATGCTCTCTGACCTTGATGGTGGAGCCTCTGCTCTAAAGGTCACATCTGAGGCAGAAAAAGGTTTTCTCTGTCCATTTTCTAATCTGATTTTCAATGTGCACTCTGGCTGACTGGAAGGTAGTGCACGTGCACTCTAGCTGACTGGAAGGTAGTGCACGTGCACTCTGGCTGACTGGAAGGTAGTGCACGTGCACTCTGGCTGACTGGAAGGTAGTGCACGTGCACTCTGGCTGACTGGAAGGTAGTGCACGTGCACTCTGGCTGACTGGAAGGTAGTGCACGTGCACTCTGGCTGACTGGAAGGTAGTGCACGTGCACTCTGCTGACTGGAAGGTAGTGCACGTGCACTCTGGCTGACTGGAAGGTAGTGCACGTGCACTCTGGCTGACTGGAAGGTAGTGCACGTGCACTCTGGCTGACTGGAAGGTAGTGCACGTGCACTCTGCTGACTGGAAGGTAGTGCACGTGCACTCTGGCTGACTGGAAGGTAGTGCACGTGCACTCTGGCTGACTGGAAGGTAGTGCACGTGCACTCTGGCTGACTGGAAGGTAGTGCACGTGCACTCTAGCTGACTGGAAGGTAGTGCACGTGCACTCTGGCTGACTGGAAGGTAGTGCACGTGCACTCTGGCTGACTGGAAGGTAGTGCACGTGCACTCTGGCTGACTGGAAGGTAGTGCACGTGCACTCTGGCTGACTGGGGTGAGTGCACGTGCACTCTGGCTGACTGGAAGGTAGTGCACGTGCACTCTGGCTGACTGGAAGGTAGTGCACGTGCACTCTGGCTGACTGGAAGGTAGTGCACGTGCACTCTAGCTGACTAGAATGAGTAAGGAGATAAGAGGTGTATTTAACCAATAATATTTACATTTTGTCACTATAGAACTGACTAGTGTTTATATGTGGAGGTTGATGATGATTGATGACAGGTTAGACACATGTATAATACTTGCTTTACTGAGGAAACGTTTCGCCACACAGTGGCTTCATCAGTCCTATATAAGGAAGAATGCTGAAGATTAGAAGTTTGAGGTGGTCAGTCCCTCAGCCTGGAGAAGAGTACAGCTCCATAGTCTGGAGCAGTGTTCTAGAGGAGCTGTACTCTTCTCCAGACTGTGGGACTGACTACCTGGTGGGACTGAACTCTCCATTCTGAGGGACTGACCACCTCACAAAATACATGGATTCTCCTCTTAACCTTCGTTATTCCCTGCTTCTTAAGACGCAGTTCTTCATCTTTGGGATTGATCCTCGCCTTCCACATCTCTTCCTAACATCATTCCCCCTCTCTTTATCTATCACTATCATTATTACTCCACCAGGGTTTCCCTCCCCATCAATTTCCAGATGCAAATGTCGTGCTGGTGAAGGTAGAAACACGGGCAACAAGCAAATGATTTTGTAAGAATGTTTGTGTCTGGGTAGAGTCGTAACCCTTCAGGAGGTCGTCACGACTCTCAGACAAGATGTCTCTCTGTCAAGCAAGCCGGTGCCTGATGGCTAAGCACTTTCTAAAATATTATGTACCTCTCAAAATAGGTTAGAGTCGGACAAATGGTTAAAATCAGCACAAATGCAATATAATGCGACACTTTATTGACTACTCACACAGTGGGCTTTATCAAGTCACAAACACATCTACCTGGGTACAACAGATACAGGTAGACCCGGGCCAGGACCCGTCCTGGCCCGGGTCCTCTCCATGTGGTGACCCGGCCGGACTTGGGTAAAGAGTACCTGAGTATATATAGTGTGGAAAGTCAGGTGGAAAATGTTGGGTAGGTTGTATTTGAGATGGACCTGCCCGGTACGGGCGAGTATGTATGTTATGAAGGATATCGTCTTGGTATTTTATACCATTAATCTCCATAGGTTAGAAAAATACATGAGTGAGAGGGGTTGGATTTGAGAGGGACCTGCCTGGTATGGACCAGTTGGCCTCTTCTGTGTATTCCACAATTCATTCTTCCGCAAAAATCGCGAACAAGCGATACAAGATGCAAAACAACCACGAGGGGAGTTGAATCATAGTTCTAGGACTTTCGTGTTGCAATCAACAAATCATCAGGAACTTGCAATGTTGCAGAAAAGAGGAGGAAGTCCAAGCAAATACGATCATAGGAAGCGTCCTTGTAGGGGCGCTAGGAAGCGTCCTTGTAGGGGCGCTAGGAAGCGTCCTTGTAGGGGCACTAGGAAGCGTCCTTGTAGGGGCGCTAGGAAGCGTCCTTGTAGGGGCGCTAGGAAGCGTCCTTGTAGGGGCACTAGGAAGCGTCCTTGTAGGGGCACTAGGAAGCGTCCTTGTAGGGGCGCTAGGAAGCGTCCTTGTAGGGGCGCTAGGAAGCGTCCTTGTAGGGGCGCTAGGAAGCGTCCTTGTAGGGGCACTAGGAAGCGTCCTTGTAGGGGCGCTAGGAAGCGTCCTTGTAGGGGCGCTAGGAAGCGTCCTTGTAGGGGCACTAGGAAGCGTCCTTGTAGGGGCACTAGGAAGCGTCCTTGTAGGGGCGCTAGGAAGCGTCCTTGTAGGGGCGCTTCCTGTGATCCTTTTTGCTTGGATGCCACCCACAACAGTCGACTAACACCCAGGAACCTACTTACTGCTAGGTAAACAGTGACAGCAGGTGTAAGGTGACTAACACCCAGGTACCTACTTACTGCTAGGTAAACAGTGACAGCAGGTGTAAGGTGACTAACACCCATATACCTACTTACTGCCAGGTGAACAGTCAGCAGGTGTAAGGTGACTAACACCCAGGTACCTACTTACTGCCAGGTGAACAGGGGCAGCAGGTGTAAGGAAACATTTGCATGAGAAACGTGATATAAATGTTTATAGTTGAATATACGTGTTAGTGGTGGTCAGGTGGTGGCCAGGATCCTGAGAGACTCGCTTAGCCTTGACGCTCCCATCGTTAACCCCGCAACTGCATTACACTCATATTACACTCTATAAATACTAGTCTGCTTGCTGGCCCCTCTAACATGCTGTCTCTCGTGTCAGGAGACAGAGAGAGAGAGAGAGAGAGAGAGAGAGAGAGAGAGAGAGAGAGAGAGAGAGAGAGAGAGAGAGAGGTGTTGAAAATGGTATCAAATACCCAGAATTTCATGATTAATACACACGGACAAAAGCTCTTGGAACGCTTCGCCTACACATTAGGCTTCGACAGTATTTAAGACTCCATTCTCAGGCTTCAGCTTCATATTATTCCAGACAATGTAGCTGAACTCTTCTCCAAGCTGAGGGACTGATTACTTCAAATACTATGCCTCCAAGCTTTATGGACTGATTACATCATCTTTATTTTACTATTACATCTTCTGCCTCTGTATTTGACTGAAGAAACCTGCTGTGTAGGCGAAATCTTTCAAGAATCAAGATACCCAACTGTTGCACACCTGTCTTTGTCACCAACCTGTCAATATTTTATACCATTTACAAGTGACGTGTCTTTGTAAGGCAATATCTGCTGGTGCAACTTCCAGCACGGGAGAGTTTCTAGTCCAGGACCCCGCCAACCTTTCCTCTTCGTCCTCTCACCTTAATTTATTACCCCCATTAAGAGGCGGCAGTTTCCCTGTCTCCTAATATCATGTTCAATTTTCCCCTATAATCTACCTTGTCCTTAATTACTATCGCATTTGCTTTGTCTGTTTCGTCAGGTGAAGTCCAGGATTTTTCCTTAATTCATGGTATAACTTAACAAATCTTTGATAACAATTGTTGTTGTAGAGGTGTGAGCTGTGCTCAAAGATTTGTTAAGATTTGTTAAGTTATACCATGAATTAAGGGAAGATCGTGGACATCACCTTACGAAACAGACAAAGCAAATGTGATAGTAATTATGGACAAGGTAGATTATAGGGTCAAAGTAACATATTAGGAGACAGGGAAACTGACGTGCCCATTAAGGTTCTTGCCCAAGTAGAGGGCAAGTCCTCCCTTCTTCGTAACAAGAGTTCCCACTTTAATAAACAGATTTTAAACGGTTAATAAACTAAGTGACGCGTAGAAGTATCCAGATAGTGTTTCTGTTAAAGCTATAATATCGAGATTAATATTATGTGATGGTAAAGGTTTTCGTTTTTATTTTGTATTATGCTTCCAAGAACTGGGAGAGAGAGAGAGAGAGAGAGAGAGAGAGAGAGAGAGAGAGAGAGAGAGAGAGACTCTAGGGGCTTGCAAAACTAAAAGCCGTTGCTTCACCTGTTGTTAAACTTATTCCTCCTCGTCTCTCTGTTCTTGCTTCTCCTCTTCCTTTACCTCCCAATCCACCAGTTCTTATTATACCTATAGTTTCCCGTTCTTCCATCTCTCACCGTTGTTCCACCCTCCTGTTGACCCCTCAACCGTTGCTCCTATAAACAGAAAAACTCCCCCCCCCAAAAAAAAAAAAAAAAAAAAATAATTATCAGAGCAACAGAAGACAATAAACAGTAAACAGTAAAGAGAGGCACATCAAACAGGAACAATAATAGGAGCAACGGTTGACCCCTCAACCGTTGCTCCTATAAACAGAAAAACTCCTCCCCCCCCAAAAAAAAAAAAAATAATTCTCAAAGAGCAACAGAAGACAATAAACAGCAAACAGTAAAGAGAGGCACATCAAACAGACTTCAAAACAGAATTTCTCTGTTGTCTTCCTACATTATTTTTTTTGAAGGACGTGTTTCCCTTCTTTTGAAGTTTATTAAAAAGCAACTCTCTTTTTTGACCTTTTATAAAACTTGAGGGAAAAAACTATTGTTTGAAAAATATATGTGAAGAAGTGGCATATATTATTATTATTATTTTATTATTATTATTATTATTATTATTATTATTATTATTATTATTATTATTATTATAATTATTATTATTATTATTATTATTATTATTATTATTTATATTATTATTATTACTATTATTATTATAATTATATGTGAAGAAGTGGCAGATATATTATTATTATTATTATTATTAATATTATTATTATTATTATTATTATTATTATTATTATTATTATTATTATTATTATTATTATTATTAATAATTATATGTGAAGAAGTGCAGATATATTATTATTATTATTATTATTATTATTATTATTATTATTATTATTATTATTATTATTATTATTATTATTATTATTATTATTATTATAATTATATGTGAAGAAGTGGCAGATATATTATTATTATTATTATTATTATTATTATTATTATTATTATTATTATTATTGCTATTATTTCTTTAATAATAGTGTTTCATGAGACATAATAATAATAATAATAATAATAATAATAATAATAATAATATTAATAATAATAATAATTATAATAATAATAATAATAATAATAATAATAATAATAATAATAATAATAATAATATAATAGAACACATACTACAACACAGTGTTGTGGTACACCTTGGTACACACACAAGTGTTGTGATACACCTTGGTACACACACAAGTGTTGTGGTACATCTTCGTACACACACGTGCTGTGGTACACCTTGGTACACACACAAGTGTTGTGGTACATCTTCGTACACACACGTGCTGTGGTACACCTTAGTACACACACGTGTTGTGGTACACCTTGGTACACACACAAGTGTTGTGTACACCTTGGTACACACACGTGTTGTGGTACACTTGTACACACACGTGTTGTGGTACACCTTGGTACACACACAGTGTTGTGGTACACCTTGGTACACACACGTGTTGTGGTACACCTGTGTGTACACACACAAGTGTTGTGGTCACTTGTACACACGTGTTTGGTACACTTTCACATGTGTGGTACACCTTGTACAACACTGTTGTGGTACACTATTGTACACACAAGTGTTGTGGTACATCCTGTCACACACGTGCTGTGGTACACCTTGGTACACACACAGTGTTGTGGTCACTACCTTGGCTTTCACACACGTGTTGTGGTACACCTTGGTACACACAAGTGTTGTGGTACACCTTGTACACACAGTGTGTGGTACACCTTGGTACAACACGTGTTGTGGTACACCTTGGTACACACACAGTGTTGTGGTACATCTTCGTACAACACGTGCTGTGGTACACCTTGGTACACACAACGTGTTGTGGTACACTTGGTACACACACGTGCTGTGGTACACCTTGGTACACACAAGTGTTGTGGTACACTTGTACACACACGTGTGTGGCACGTCACATGTTGGTACACCTTGGTACACACAAGTGTTGTGGTACACCTTGGTACACCACAAGTGTTGTGGTACACCTTGGTACACACAGTGTTGTGGTACACCTTGGTACACATTTACACCTACACGTGTTGTGGTACACCCTTGGTACACACACGTGCTGTGGTACACCTTTGGTACACACAGTGTTGTGGTACACCTTGGTACACACACGTGTTGTGGAACACCTTGGTACACACACAGTGTTGTGGTACACCTTGGTACACCACAGTGTTGTGGTACACCTTGGTACACACACGTGTTGTGGAACACTGGTACACACAGTTGTAGACACCTTGGTACACACAGTGTTGTGGACACCTTGGTACACACAAGTGTTGTGGACACCTTGGTACACACAGTGTTGTGGAACACCTTGGTACACACAAGGTGCCCTTTGTACACACATGTTGTGGTACACACCAAGTGTGTGGTACACCTTGGTACACACAGTGTTGTGGTACACCTTGGTACACACACGTGTTGTGGTACACCTTGGTACACACAAGTGTTGTGGTACATCTTCGTACACACACGTGCTGTGGTACACCTTGGTACACACACGTGTTGTGGTACACCTTGGTACACACACGTGCTGTGGTACACCTTGGTACACACAAGTGTTGTGGTACACCTTGGTACACACACGTGTTGTGGAACACCTTGGTACACACACGTGTTGTGGAACACCTTGGTACACACAAGTGTTGTGGAACACCTTGGTACACACACGTGTTGTGGTACACCTTGGTACACACACAAGTGTTGTGGTACACCTTGGTACACACACAAGTGTTGTGGTACACCTTGGTACACACAAGTGTTGTGGTACACCTTGGTACACACAAGTGTTGTGGTACACCTTGGCACACACAGTGTTGTGGACACCTTTGGTACACACACGTGTTGTGGTACACCTTGGTACACACAGTGTGTGGTACACCTTGGTACACACAGTGTGTGTACACCTTGGTACACACAAGTGTTGTGGTACACCTTGGTACACACACGTGTTGTGGAACACCTTGGTACACACAGTGTTGTGGAACACCTTGGTACACACAGTGTTGTGGTACACCTTGGTACACACAGTGTGTGTACACCTTGGTACACACAAGTGTTGTGGTACACCTTGGTACACACAAGTGTTGTGGTACACCTTGGTACACACAAGTGTTGTGGTACACCTTGGTACACACACGTGTTGTGGTACACCTTGGTACACACAAGTGTTGTGGTACACCTTGGTACACACAAGTGTTGTGACACGTACACCAGTTTGGTACACTTACACACAAGTGTTGTGGTACACCTTGGTACACACAGTGTTGTGGTACACCTTGGTACACACAAGTGTTGTGATACACCTTGGTACACACAAGTGTTGTGGACACCTTGGTACACACAGTGTTGTGGTACACCTTGGTACACACAAGTGTTGTGGTACACCTTGGTACACACACGTGTTGTGGTACACCTTGGTACACACACGTGTTGTGGATACACCTTGGTACACACACGTGTTGTGGTACACCTTGGTACACACACGTGTTGTGGAACTTACACACTGTGTGGTACACTTTACACACGTGTTGTGAGACAACACCTGTGGTACACACAAGTGTTGTGGAACACCTTGGTACACACACGTGTTGTGGAACACCTTGGTACACACACGTGTTGTGGTACACCTTGGTACACTCACAAGTGTTGTGGTACATCTTGGTACACACACGTGTTGTGGTACACCTTGGTACACTCACAAGTGTTGTGGTACACTTGGTCACACACGTGTTGTGGACACCTTGGTACACACACGTGTTGTGGCATGATACACACACGTGTTGGTACACTTACACACAGTGTTGTGGTAAATCTTGGTACACACACGTGTTGTTGTACACCTTGGTACACACACGTTCGTGGTACACCTTGGTACACACACGTGTTGTGGTACACCTTGGTACACTCACAAGTGTTGTGGTACATCTTGGTACACACACGTGCTGTGGTACACTTTGGTACACACACGTGTTGTGGTACACCTTGGTACACACACGTGTTGTACATCTTGGTACACATACGTGCTGTGGTACACCTTGGTACACACACGTGTTGTGGTACACCTTGGTACACACACGTGCTGTGGTACACCTTGTTACACACAAGTGTTGTGGTACACCTTGGTACACACACGTGCTGTGGTACACCTTGGTACACACACGTGCTGTGGTACACCTTGGTACACACAAGTGTTGTGGTACACCTTGGTACACACACGTGTTGTGGTACACCTTGGTACACACACGTGCTGTGGTACACCTTGGTACACACACGTGCTGTGGTACACCTTGGTACACATACACTGCCTCAATAGCCTCTTCCACTGCTTCAGTTCGTAATTACGCACCGAAAATTTTGAATAATAAATTCCCGTTCATTCCCTAAAGCATTCAGTCACCTGAAAAAATATTTGCCAATTCTTGATTTTTTTAATCCTGATTTCTATTTGAATTTTGTGCGTATGTGTGTGTGTGTTCAAGTAAACTGTTTGTGTATGTTGTGAGTAGACTGGTAGGGAAGTGTGTTCAGTGGTGGGACTGTATTCTTCATTTAAAACATCTGGATGATATCTTGTTCCATCTGAGTGATATCTTGTTCCATCTGAATGATATCTCGTTCCATCTGAATGATATCTTGTTCCATCTGAATGATACCTTGTTCCATCTGGATGATATCTTGTTCCATCTGAATGATATCTTGTTCCATCTGATTGATATCTTGTTCCATCTGAATGATATCTTGTTCCATCTGATTGATATCTTGTTCCATCTGAATGATATCTTGTTCCATCTGAGTGATATCTTTTTCCATCTGAATGATATCTTGTTCCATCTGAATGATATCTTGTTCCATCTGAATTATATCTTGTTCCATCTGAGTGATATCTTGTTCCATCTGGATGATATCTTGTTCCATCTGAATATCTTGTTCCATCTGAATGATATCTTGTTCCATCTGAATGATATCTTGTTCCATCTGAATGATATCTTGTTCCATCTGATTGATATCTTGTTCCATCTGAATGATATCTTGTTCCATCTCTCTGGACTGAGAGAGAGAGAGAGAGTAAAGAGAATCTCACTATATTCAGCGTATATCTTATTTGTATTCTGAAGGTTAAGGAACTTCCTGGATGGCCACGTCAACATCAACACAACAACAACAGTGGTACAAGTCAACACAACAACAGTGGTACAAGTCAACACAACAACAGCAGTGGTACAACCACTCAGGTTTCACTATACCAGGGCTACTCAACTGGCGGGGTGGGGTTCGAATCCTGACCTTGTGAGTGGTGTAGTTTGAGCGCTGGCTTCAGGAGAAACCTTAGTTAACTAACAACTGTTACCAAGTCCAGGATCAGCTGGTACACAAAAGCGGGATTAAATACATTATTCTATCTGAATTGAATACATACACTGAATGGAATACAGTATTCTAGCATAGCTAAATACTTATATTTTCTCTAAATGTAAGAAATGTATCCGGATCTTTGCATACAATGGTACTTGTCCAAGTGGACCTTTGCTCACAGTAGTTGGGTAGCCCTGCACTATACACTCTCCCCTACTCACATACCGTGATTAAGTCTACGGTGACAGCCACTCAGGTTTCACTATACAAACACTCTCCTCCCCCCACATACACATACATATTCATACACAGGAAGTTAGAGGGAGTTAGAATTTAGAGAAGGTTATAGAAAGTTAGATAATGTTATAGTAACTTAGAGGAGGTTATAAGATGATAGAGGAAGTGAAAGGATGAAGTGTAGTAGCAACAGTAACAGTAATAGCAGCAACAACAGTAGCAGCAACAGTAGTAGCAACAGCAGCAGTAGTGTTCACCTCGTCAGTGCCCAGGAGCTGAGCTTTACTGGACACCAATTTCCATCCTCCTGGGTATAGTGTTTTGACTCATCAGCCTCCTCATCTGTGTACCTGGTGTGACAGTGTGAGTAACCCCCCACCAGCTGGCTGTCTGGCCAGCTGGCTGTCAGGCTAGCTAGCTAGCTAACTGGCTCATAGCCTAGGTGTCTAGTAGACTGCTAGGTTGTCTACCAGTCTTGTTGAATGTCTACCAGTCTTGTTGACTGTCTGCCAGTCTTGTTGGCTGTCTACCAGTCTTGTTGGCTGTCTACCAGTCTTGTTGGCTGTCTACCAGTCTTGTTGGCTGTCTACCAGTCTTGTTGACTGTCTACCAGTCTTGTTGGCTGTCTACCAGTCTTGTTGACTGTCTACCAGTCTTGTTGGCTGTCTACCAGTCTTGTTGGCTGTCTAACAGTCTTACTAGTTCTTTATCAGTCTTACTGGCTCTCTACCAGTCTTGTTGTCTCTCTAACAAAGAGCTTTGTTGGCTCTCTAACAAAGAGTCTTCTTGGGTCTTTATACAGCTGGTTGTCTGAAGGTAAATCCTCTCATTTCTGTCTGTGGGAAATACCCCCACAAGACACAACAGAAGGCAACAATCTCTGTCTGTGGGAATACCCCCACAAGACACAACAGAAGGCAACAATTTCTGTCTGTGGAAATACCCCCACAAGACACAACAGAAAGCAACAATCTCTGTCTGTGGAAATACCCCCACAAGACACAACAGAAGGCAACAATCTCTGTCTGTGGAAATACCCCCACAAGACACAACAGAAGGCAACAATCTCTGTCTGTGGGAAATACCCCCACAAGACACAACAGAAGGCAACAATCTCTGTTTGTTGGAATACCCCCACAAGACACAACAGAAGGCAACAATCTCTGTCTGTGGAAATACCCCCACAAGACACAACAGAAGGCAACAATCTCTGTCTGTGGAAATACCCCCACAAGACACAACAGAAGGCAACAATCTCTGTCTGTGGAAATACCCCACAAGACACAACAAAAGGCAACAATCTCTGTCTGTGGGAATACCCCACAAGACACAACAGAAGGCAACAATCTCTGTCTGTGGAAATACCCCACAAGACACAACAGAAGGCAACAATCTCTGACTGTGGAAATACCCCCACAAGACACAACAGAAGGCAACAATCTCTGTCTGTGGAAATACCCCACAAGACACAACAGAAGGCAACAATCTCTGTCTGTGGAAATACCCCCACAAGACACAACAGAAGGCAACAATCTCTGTCTGTGGAAATACCCCCACAAGACACAACAGAAGGCAACAATCTCTGTCTGTGGGAAATACCCCCACAAGACACAACAGAAGGCAACAATCTCTGTCTGTTGGAATACCCCCACAAGACACAACAGAAGGCAACAATCTCTGTCTGTGGAAATACCCCCACAAGACACAACAGAAGGCAACAATCTCTGTCTGTGGAAATACCCCACAAGACACAACAGAAGGCAACAATCTCTGTCTGTGGAAATACCCCACAAGACACAACAGAAGGCAACAATCTCTGTCTGTGGAAATACCCCACAAGACACAACAGAAGGCAACAATCTCTGTCTGTGGAAATACCCCCACAAGACACAACAGAAGGCAACAATCTCTGTCTGTGGGAAATACCCCCACAAGACACAACAGAAGGCAACAATCTCTGTCTGTGGGAATACCCCCACAAGACACAACAGAAGGCAACAATCTCTGTCTGTGGAAATACCCCCACAAGACACAACAGAAGGCAACAATCTCGTGCTCAACTCTGAGCAAAGTCCTCGCTAACAGTAAAGTTCTCAGGCCCTTGTAAGAATCCTCCCACAAGCTGCCGACTTTCCATAAGGAAAGTCTGGCGGACTTTCCTTCCTGAAAGTTCAGTGGAGGAACACACCAGGATGTAACTTCTTGCCAGCCACTTTTCTCACATATAAAAGCCAGAAGAATAAGCAACTTTAGATGTGGGATATTGGGGTGTGTGTGTGTACTCACCTATATGTATTTGCAGGGGTCGATCCACCGCATCTTCGCTGGTTTCTACTAGGCCCATTCCCTCCCTGCTGTAAGAGCCTTGTCATACCTCTCCTTAAAGCTATGTATGGATCCTGCCTCCACTACATCACTCTACAGATTGTTCCACTTCCTGACAACTCCAATGCTAAAGAAATACTTCCTAACATTCCTGTGACCCCTTGTTGCTGTGTCACATCACTGAAACATTGTGTCCCTAACCACTGTGTGTGTGTGTGTGATACTGACTGGTACACATGTTATATGTAGCCCTAACGACCCTTCGTGTACTATAGAGACTTTAAACACAATTAACCTGTGCCAGTTGCCAGAAACGTTGACTGTGAAAGTTTGGAGGTTAGTGTTGGTAGCAATGGTGTTAGTATTGGTAGCAATGGTAACTTGATTAAGCAACCTGTATCTGTAGGAGCCAGTTAAGGTTGCTCTTATTATCTACGTTAGTTTCAGTGCTCTCATAACTCCATCACCACACAGAGGCGGGGCCAGGAGCTATGACTCGACCCCTGCAACCACAACTAGGTGAGTACACACACACAACGGGCTTGTCCTACGAGGAGAGGTCAAGGGGACTCGACTTGACTACACTGGAGGAGACAGAATGTTCCAGAGATGGGACACAGCAACAAGGGGTCACAATTGGAAGTTAAAGACTCAGATGAATCACAGGGATGTTAGGAAGTACTTCTTCAGTCACAGAGTTGTCAGGAAGTGGAATAGTCTGGAAAGTGATATAGTGGAGGCAGGAACCATACATAGCTTTAAGAAGAGTTATGATGAAACTCATGGAGCTTGGAGAGAAAGTATCGTAGTAGCGACCAGTGAAGAGGCGGGGCCAGGAGCTGTGAATCGACCCCTGCAATCACAATTAGGTGAGTACACACACCTCCAACAACATATGCACAATTTCTCATGTTAAGTCTCAAAATTCTCCAAAATCGTAATAAATAATAATGATAATAATAATAATAATAATAATAATAATAATAATAATAATAATAATAATAATAATAATAATAATAATAATAATATTATAATGTGAGTTTCGTCAGCATTGATAATTCTGCTTAACTATAATCCCAGAGGAACGACTCTATAATTACAAGGAAGGAGCATAGCAATGTTCAAAATTAACATTAAAACACTCGTAAATTAACATGAATAATTTAACTACTGATCTATATGTGTGTGTGTGTGTGTGTGTGTGTTTCAGAAGTGTGCTTTACGTCCAGTGTGTTGCTGCAACTCAAGAGTCTACAAAACCTTCACATTACTGGGATATTACTTGTCACATGACGAAAATTATATATATTAAGAGGAACGTTAATTAAGAGAAACACCAGCAGCAGCAACAACAACACCAGCAGCAGCAGCAACACAGCAGCAGCAGCACACAACACCCGCAGCAGCAGCACACCAGCAGCAGCAGCAACAACACCAGCAGCAGAACACCAGCAGCAGCAGCAGACAACACCACACGCAGCAACACCAGCAGCAACACCAGCAGCAGCAGCAACACCACCAGCAGCAGCAGCAACACCAGCAGCAGCAGCAGCAACACCAGCAGCAGCAACACCAGCAGCAGTAACACCAGCACCATCAGCAGCAGCACTAGAAGCAACAACACCAGCAACAACAGCACCAGCAACATCACCAGCAGAAACACCAGCAACAACAACAACACCAGCAGTAACACCAGCAACAACAACAACACCAGCAGTAACACAAGCATCAACAACAACACCAGCATCAACAACACCAACACTGACCCAAGAATCCCCAACAAACAATCTTGGAAATGGTATAAGAGCTCCAGAAAGCTGGTGTAAAAGATGCAGGTGCCTGGTCTGAGAGGAACACAGCCCGTGTGGGTCATTCTGAGCAAGGAAAGGTGGGGGCTCGATCCTCCCTCCATTGATCTCCACAAAGACAGTGGATGGAAGAATGCAGATAAATGTAGAAGAATGGAGGGAATGGAAGAAAGAAAAAGTGAGTGGAGGGTAGTGAGAGAATATTGTGATCTGCAAGGTCCACTTTAAGAGTAAGGTTGAAAAGAAGTAGAATGGAAGGGAAAGAGAAGGAAGAAGAGGAGTAGGAGGAGGAGAAGGAGGATTAGATAAACGATGTGAGGCAGGAAGGCGGTGCCAAAGGTCACTAACTGTGGAAAGAAAGTGTGATAAATTACTGGGATAGTGAGCCATCAGAGACGCTGTGAGACTTCTCTATTTTCTTGCAAAGATGCCGTCACCCCCAGGTCACCCCCAGGTCACCCAAGACACCCCAAGTCACCGCTGCAACAGGCCAACATGGTATCGTCTAGTTATAGCACTGCTTAAACTTGCATCTACCATTTTCACTGGTATTTGGTATCTTATTTTTCACTAAACAGATACCATGACACCTTACATAGGTTATTATGCTGTCTGTTTCTAAATTCCTCAATACTTGGAGAGTGAAATACAACAGTGCTCAAGAAAGTGGTCATAAGGCTGACCACTTATTTTGTATTTAGTTTGGTTATCATCTGTGTGTCTGCCAAGCTGCCAGAAGTGCTTGCAACCAAGACTAAGCCTGGCTACTACAACATCAGTGTGTCTGCCAAGCTGCCAGAAGTGCTTGCAACCAAGACTAAGCCTGGCTACTACAACATCAGTTAAGTCTGTTTACAACACAAGCTGCTCCCTAAATGTGCTTACCTACGCTCATGCTATCCTAGTGGGTTATAGATCTACTCAGGCTTCTCACTGCATTCCCATGACATTCAGATTCATTATTTATCTCCTCATATTATTCCTAATACCAGGCACAGATACACCAAAGTTATATTCTACTTCTTCAAAGCACTTTCTTTGGCTAACTTATCAACTTTTCACGTACGAGTAATTCAACTTGTGATGGAATTCATAAGAATTGAACATTAATTCCTTTGTCTCTGATTTTGTGTCTCTACCTGGCTTGTCCAGCGAGTATGTTGTTAGAGTCCTCATGCAAATCAAGTGCCTTCAGTGATGACACAGTCAGTAACG
This sequence comes from Cherax destructor, assembly GCA_009830355.1. Classification (NCBI taxonomy): domain Eukaryota; kingdom Metazoa; phylum Arthropoda; class Malacostraca; order Decapoda; family Parastacidae; genus Cherax; species Cherax destructor. Next base: position 49,973 of record WNWK01003788.1, read on the forward strand.
ATGAAGGAGTCAATGTTAGTGTCGTAATTCCAGTGCCTTTATGATGGTAAACAATTCAGTTTGCTGTGTAGTCCTCTAGTTGTTAATTTTTATGTCTAACTAAAAATGGTTGTTAGAGTTGTTATCTATGGAGGTGGCAACAACAGATGTAGCACTGCCGGTAGACTTATGCTAAAGGTGACAACAGCAGATACAGCACTACCGGTAGACTCCTACTGAAGGTGACAACACTGCTAGTAGACTCCTGCTTACACCCATCAGTATACACAATATCTAATACATTACCACTAAGAGCTGAGAGAGAACTTTCTTCTTGAACAGTTGCCCTTGCAAGTTATTTAAGAAATTACCAGTGATGAGAAAAGCACTCCATACTGTAATTGCTTCTGAATTACCATCTCCAGTCCGCTCTCCACAGAGAGTTGCCAAGTCTGGAAGCAAGTGTTAGAGGTGACATGTTGCACTCTCCCCAAAGTAATTATTGCAGAGGCGGTGTTGCATCTGTGATGATGGTATGAACACTTGCATCTTGTGCACCATCTTGCGCTTCCAATGTTCAATGTTATCACCAACTTGTCACCTTCAATGACGTCTCTGAAGGCTTGGATAGAGCAGAGTATTGCAGACAGCAGAGTGTTGCAGACAGCAGAGTATTGCAGACAGCAACTGAGGTTACACTTTAAAGAAGAAGAAATTCTTTGGATAATTAGCCGCTGTGCGCCTTAATTTCGTTTAGCAATTATAAGCCTTCTCCCCCAGGTGAGGGAGTTTAAGGTACCTAGTTACTGTAACGTACCTAGTTACTGTAAGGCACCTAGTTATTGTAAGGTACCTAGTTACTGTAAGGTACCTAGTTACTGTAAGGTACCTAGTTACTGTAAGGTACCTAGTTACTGTAAGGTACCTAGTTACTGTAAGGCACCTAGTTACTGATAGGTACCTAGTTACTGAAAAGTATCTAGTTATTGTCATGTACCTACTGTGAGACATCTAGTTACTGTTAGGTGAAGAAGGGCAGCAAGAGAAGGAAACTAACACTCAGGCACCTATTTACTGTCAGATGAAGAGCAACGGGAGCAAGGAGACTAACACCTACACCACGTCTCAAGAAAGACAAGTAAACAAGATGATGGAGGATGTAAACAGGAATTTTGTCTACGTGAATTAACCTCAGGCATGATGCAAGGAGCTCAGTGGCTAATACCTCCCTGGAAACTAGCCAACCACTGTGTAAAACATTGTAAACTAGTCTACCACTGTCTAAAACAGTGTAAACTAGCCAACCACTGTGTAAAACATTGTAAACTAGTCTACCACTGTCTAAAACAGTGTAAACTAGTCTACCACTGTCTAAAACATTGTAAACTAGTCTACCACTGTGTAAAACAGTGTAAACTAGTCTACCACTGTCTAAAACAGTGTAAACTAGTCTACCACTGTCTAAAACAGTGTAAACTAGTCTACCACTGTCTAAAACAGTGTAAACTAGTCTACCACTGTGTAAAACAGTGTAAACTAGTCTACCACTGTCTAAAACAGTGTAAACTAGTCTACCACTGTGTAAAACAGTGTAAACTAGTCTACCACTGTGTAAAACAGTGTAAACTAGTCTACCATTGTGTAAAACAGTGTAAACTAGTCTACCACTGTGTAAAACAGTGTAAACTAGTCTACCATTGTGTAAAACAGTGTAAACTAGTCTACAACTGTGTAAAACATTGTAAACTAGTCTACCACTGTCTAAAACAGTGTAAACTAGTCTACCACTGTGTAAAACAGTGTAAACTAGTCTACCATTGTCTAAAACAGTGTAAACTAGTCTACCACTGTGTAAAACAGTGTAAACTAGTCTACCACTGTGTAAAACAGTGTAAACTAGTCTACCATTGTGTAAAACAGTGTAAACTAGTCTACCACTGTGTAAAACAGTGTAAACTAGTCTACCACTGTGTAAAACAGTGTAAACTAGTCTACCACTGTGTAAAACAGTGTAAACTAGTCTACCACTGTGTAAAACAGTGTAAACTAGTCTACCATTGTGTAAAACAGTGTAAACTAGTCTACCACTGTGTAAAACAGTGTAAACTAGTCTACCATTGTGTAAAACAGTGTAAACTAGTCTACAACTGTGTAAAACATTGTAAACTAGTCTACCACTGTCTAAAACAGTGTAAACTAGTCTACCACTGTGTAAAACAGTGTAAACTAGTCTACCACTGTGTAAAACAGTGTAAACTAGTCTACCACTGTGTAAAACAGTGTAAACTAGTCTACCACTGTGTAAAACAGTGTAAACTAGTCTACCATTGTGTAAAACAGTGTAAACTAGCCAACCACTGTGTAAAACATTGTAAACTAGTCTACCACTGTGTAAAACAGTGTAAACTAGTCTACCACTGTGTAAAACAGTGTAAACTAGTATACCACTGTGTAAAACAGTGTAAACTAGTCTACCACTGTGTAAAACAGTGTAAACTAGTCTACCACTGTATAAAACAGTGTAAACTAGTCTACCACTGTGTAAAACAGTATAAACTAGTCTACCACTGTGTAAAACAGTTTAAACTAGTCTACCACTGTGTAAAACAGTGTAAACTAGTCTACCACTGTGTAAAACAGTTTAAACTAGTCTACCACTGTGTAAAACAGTGTAAACTAGTCTACCACTGTGTAAAACAGAGTAAACTAGTCTACCACTGTGTAAAACAGTGTAAACTAGTCTACCACTGTGTAAAACAGTATAAACTAGTCTACCACTGTGTAAAACAGTGTAAACTAGTCTACCACTGTGTAAAACAGTATAAACTAGTCTACCACTGTGTAAAACAGTTTAAACTAGTCTACCACTGTGTAAAACAGTGTAAACTAGTCTACCACTGTGTAAAACAGAGTAAACTAGTCTACCACTGTTAAAACAGTATAAACTAGTCTACCACTGTGTAAAACAGTATAAACTAGTCTACCACTGTGTAAAACAGTTTAAACTAGTCTACCACTGTGTAAAACAGTGTAAACTAGTCTACCACTGTGTAAAACAGTGTAAACTAGTCTACCACTGTGTAAAACAGTATAAACTAGTCTACCACTGTGTAAAACAGTGTAAACTAGTCTACCACTGTGTAAAACAGTGTAAACTAGTCTACCACTGTGTAAACAGTGACAACAGACATACACAAGACTACACCAGTCTGAGCTAAACGTCGTGCTGTCTACATCACTTAAGAGAGGATACACATAGCAATGGCAGCTTTCACTGGGACAACGTTTCGCCCTGTGGCAGTGAAGGCTTGTCCCTCTAGCCTGTACCTGTTCTTCAACACTCACACACTGAGTGTCAGTGGTTCGATTCCCCGTCACACATGGAAATATTCACTTAGCAGTAAATAGGTACATGGGTGTTAAGTCACGTTACTCCTGCTGTCACTGTAAGTAGGTATCTGAGTGTTAGTGAACTGGTGTGGGTGGCATCCTGGGGGACAAGATTGACGAGACACAATGCCTCGTCTTGGCTTATCCTGGGTGGTTAACTCTCCGAGGTTAAAAATCCCAACAAATCTTATCGCATCTTAAGATCTTCAAGTCTTCCAGATCCTACACTCCTAAAGATCCTACTAAATCCTACACTCAATTGTTCTTACATGAGTCACTCCAACACTCAACTGTCCTCACACCACCACTCCAACACTCAACTGTCCTCACACCACCACTCCAACACTCAACTGTCCTCACACCACCACTCCAACACTCAACTGTCCTCACACCACCACTCCAACACTCAACTGTCCTCACACCACCACTCCAACACTCAACTGTCCTCACACCACCACTCCAACACTCAACTGTCCTCACACCACCACTCCAACACTCAACTGTCCTCACACCACCACTCCAACACTCAACTGTCCTTACATCCCCACTCCAACACTCAACTGTCCTCACACCCCCACTCCAACACTCAACTGTCCTTACATCCCCACTCCAACACACTCAACTGTCCTTACATCCCCACTCCAACACACTCAACTGTCCTCACACCCCCGCTCCAACACTCAACTGTCCTCACACCCCCACTCTAACACACTCAACTGTCCTCACACCCCCACTCTAACAAACTCAACTGTCCTCACACCCCCACTCCAGCACTCAACTGTCCTCACATCCCCACTCCAGCACTCAACTGTCCTCACATTCCCACTCTAACACACTCAACTGTCCTCACACCCCCATTCTAACAAACTCAACTGTCCTCACACCCCCACTCCAGCACTCAACTGTCCTCACATCCCCACTCCAGCACTCAACTGTCCTCACATTCCCACTCCAATACACTCAACTGTCCTCACACCCCCGCTCCAACACTCAACTGTCCTCACACCCCCACTCTAACACACTCAACTGTCCTCACACCCCACTCTAACAAACTCAACTGTCCTCACACCCCACTCCAGCACTCAACTGTCCTCACATCCCCACTCCAGCACTCAACTGTCCTCACATTCCCACTCTAACACACTCAACTGTCCTCACACCCCCATTCTAACAAACTCAACTGTCCTCACACCCCACTCCAGCACTCAACTGTCCTCACATCCCCACTCCAGCACTCAACTGTCTTCACATTCCCACTCCAACACACTCAACTGTCCTCACACCCCCGCTCCAACACTCAACTGTCCTCACACCCCACTCCAACACACTCAACTGTCCTCACACCCCCACTCTAACAAACTCAACTGTCCTCACACCCCCACTCCAGCACTCAACTGTCCTCACATCCCCACTCCAGCACTCAACTGTCCTCACACCCCACTCTAACACACTCAACTGTCCTCACACCCCACTCTAACAAACTCAACTGTCCTCACATCCCCACTCTAACAACTCAACTGTCCTCACACCCCACTCCAACACTCAACTGTCCTCACACCCCACTCCAACACTCAACTCTCCTCACACCCCCACTCCAACACTCAACTGTCCTCACACCCCCACTCCAACACTCAACTGTCCTCACATCCTCACTCCAACACTCAACTGTCCTCACATCCCCACTCCAACACTCAACTGTCCTCACATCCCCACTCTAACACACTCAACTGTCCTCACATCCCCACTCCAACACTCAACTGTCCTCACATCCCCACTCTAACACACTCAACTGTCCTCACATCCCCACTCCAACACTCAACTGTCCTCACATCCCCACTCTAACACACTCAACTGTCCTCACATCCCCACTCCAGCACAACACAAAAATAACTCAATTTACACTAAGTTTGAGGAGAGGGAATGTTGTTCCTGTGAATTTCTCTTCCAGCTGGATAAATATTATGACTTACCTGACCGTGATTCTTTAATCAAGGTAATCAGGTGTAGATTTCCTACATCATTATTGAATTTGTCTTCCTCTTACCACTTTCTAAATGCTTTCCCCATTTTTTTAGCTTTCCTCAGGACTTTTTAGCTTTCCCAGCACTTTCTAACTTTCCCCACGACTTTCTAGATGCTTTCCTTACGACTTTCTAAATGCTTTCCCAAGAATTTCTAGCTTTCATCATGACTTTCTAAATGCTTTCCTTACGACTTTCTAAATGCTTTCCCAAGAATTTCTAGCTTTCATCATGACTTTCTAAATTCCTTCCAAGCGAGTTTCCAGATGCTTTCCCCCACGATTTTCTAAATGCTTTCCCCACGATTTTCTAGATGCTTTCCTCGCTTTCTAAATGCTTTCGTCACAACTTTCTATATGCTTTCCCCACGACTTTCTAGATGCTTTCCCACGACTTTCTAAATGCTTTCATCATTACTTTCTAAGTGCTTTCCTCACGACTTTCTAGATTCTTCCCTCACGACTTTCTAAATGCTTTCCTCACGACTTTCTAAGTGCTTTCCCCACTACATTCTAGATGCTTTCCTAGCTTTCTAAATGCTTTTCCCACGACTATGCTTTCCCTACGACTCCAGCTCTTCCCCCCTCAACCTGCCAGACCCCCATAGTAAAGTTATAATGTATGTTCCATATAGAGAAAGTGGCTGAGGTGAAAGTCTCCACCTCTCAGTTCAGTGTTACAAGTGTGTTTACTTTCAAGAACCTTCCTGAGGCTAAAAGGCTCTTGATCCAATGAATTAGATCTATCCACCACCTCCTCCTCTTCCTTGGATTCAACCCGACTGCCTCCCATTCTCCAGATGCTGCATTATCCCATATTGGCTTCGCGCTTCCTCACGGGTTTGGGGCTTCAAATCCATGACAAATGTAAACGCAATTTACTCAAATTGAAAAAAAATCATATAAGCCATTTAAAGTAATTTTATGACGCTTTGAGATTGACTCCAAAAATTAATACAAAAAACAAGATTTTTTTGTTTTAGATTAGAATAAACCTTACTGCACTGCTTCATAAGATCCATTTTACAAGTGGAACAGTTGATGAGATGGTGGAAACAAGGTAAAATAGAGCTTATATCCCTGGTACATAAGGTGGATTTTAAGGATGGCAGCAGCAGCAGCAGCAACTCATCTCGGTAATATACCAATAATAAGAAAAAAACACTGAGAAAAATATACGTCAAAGAAAAACTTAATTTTATTAAAAAGAATTTACATCAAAGATGAGGTTAGTTAAGCTGACCAGGATTACTCACATGTGCACACGCACACACGTGCACATATGTACACACCATGTACAAAAGCACACACATATGTACACACACATGTACAAAAGCACACACGTACACACATGTACAAAAACACACACATACGTATACATACCAGCGAAGAGGCGGTGCCAGGAGCTATGAATCGACCCCTGCAACCACAAATAGGTGAGTACACACACACAATGTACAAAAGCACACACATACCAGAGGTGGGGCCAGGAGCTATGAATCGACCCCTGAAACCACAAATAGGTGAGTACACACACACACTGTAAAGATAACCAGAAAGATCTGTGACTCGGGTTCAGCGAATGGAGGATCAAGCCTCCAAAACTCTCTCTCTTTCCGTCCCTCTCTCTCCATCAATCCCTCCTCCTCCTTCTCCCCCACTTCTCCACCACGTCACTTCTTCCCACCATCAACAACCTGATCTAGCGCTTCGACATTTTCAGTCTGGTCATCAAAGGGGACCCAAAGAAGTGGTCTTTTGAGCACCTACTTACCCAGGCAACACATGGGAAGCCTCTCATGGACACAAGGGCCCCAGGAAGCCTCCCATATGAAAACAAGGGACCCAGGAAGCCTCTCTTATGCACACAAGGGGTCCAGGAAGCCTCTTATGAAATATGAAAACAATGGCCCCAGGAAGCCTCTCTTATGAGCACAAGGGGCCCAGAAAGCCTCTCTTATGAGCACAAGGGGCCCAGAAAACATCTTATGGACACAAGGGGCACAGAAAGCCTCTCTTATGGACTCAAGAGACCCAGGAAGCCTCTCTTATGGACTGAAGAGACCCAGGAAGCCTCTCTTATGGACTCAAGGGGCCCAGAAAGCCTCTTGAGCACCCCGTATAATCACTTGTCAAAACATAACCTTGCAAGCAACCTTAGAGGTCGTTAACTCGGAGTTAGAAAAGGATTATTTAGGTTTATTGACCCACAGGGGTTAATAAACCTGGGTTAATAACCCAGGAGAGCGCTTGATTATTAACACAGGAATGTTAACGTAATATTACACAATGAGGGTTATTGACCCTGTATACTACAAGATTATTAACCATGAAGGGTAACCCAGGATAAGCCAAACCAACGCTGAGGCTTATCTCCCAGGATGCTACCCACATCAGCCTGTTTACCGTTGAATGAACAGGGAAACAGGAACAACAGGTGTTAGGAGACTAACACCAGGGACTGATTACATCATCTTCATTTCACTACATCTGTTGCCTCTGTATTTGACTGAAGAAGCCTACTCTGGTAATGAGATTATAAGGACTGGTCTTGAGGTGGGTGTTTAAGGCTTGTGAAGGTCTTCCCCGAGCCTAGTGGATCACCTTCAGTGTGTCGGTCTTGTGGACCAGTGAGTGGCCCTCACTGGCACTCAGCTCACACACTGAGGTCCGTGGTTCGATCCCCGGTACGGGTGGAAACATTAAGACGTATTTCTTTAAGATACCTGCTGTCTCTGTTCACCTAGCAGTAAAATAGGTAGCTGGATGTTAGTTGAGTGATGTGGATCGCATCCTGGGATAAAACTGACCTAATTTGCGGGAAATGCTCAGCATAACAAGTGACTTTCTACATAGTAGTATGTCACTTGTGTCAGCTAGGCCTTTATACCTTGTACATGTACTTGAGTGACCATTCTGGACCAGTGAGTGGCCCTGGTGGACCACCTTGTAGAGTGTGCAGGCCGCGGGATTAACTATACAAAAATAAGTGTTAAAGGTGCGTCCCCAAGTCACTATGAGGTCAAACACCAGTGACAACATGGGTAAACTTCCTGACACCACATATTTCACACACTATATATTGAAAGAACACCATGTGTCGTTTTTTATGGCTTGACTGAGGTAGGAAGTAGACCTGGGTCGAAATAATAATAATAATACTGTAAAGTTTCAAGTTTTCAATTTTTATATTTAACCGTACTGTCTCTGAATATACTGACTGTCTTTATTATATTAAAAAGAAAATGCCAAATACGATAAGGAAACAAGGATATCATTTTTTTAAAGTCCTCCCCTCGAACTGATGCTAATGAGAGAGAGAGAGAGAGAGAGAGAGAGAGAGAGAGAGAGAGAGAGAGAGAGAGAGAGAGAGAGAGAGAGAGAGAGAGAGAGAGAGAGAGAGAGAGAAAGAGAAAGAGAAAGAGAGAGAGAGAGAGAGAGAGAGAGAGAGAGAGAGAGAGAGAGAGAGAGAGAGAGAGAGAGAGAGAAAGAGAAAGGACCTCATGTTTCGACGTTTCAGATCAGTTTGAGACAATTTGTGGCATACACAAATTTTTAGCTAAAACTCCTCAAAACATTCCTGAGTATGTTTCAAGTCCCTGCAGAACCTTGTTGAACACATTCCTGAGTATGTTTCAAGTCCCTGCAGAACCTTGTTGAACACATTCCTGAGTATGTTTCAAGTCCCTGCAGAACCTTGTTGAACACATTCCTGAGTATGTTTCAAGTCCCTGCAGAACCTTGTTGAACACATTCCTGAGTATGTTTCAAGTCCCTGCAGAACCTTGTTGAACACATTCCTGAGTATGTTTCAAGTCCCTGCAGAACCTTGTTGAACACATTCCTGAGTATGTTTCAAGTCCCTGCAGAACCTTGTTGAACACATTCCTGAGTATGTTTCAAGTCCCTGCAGAACCTTGTTGAACACATTCCTGAGTGTGTTTCAAGTCCCTGCAGAACCTTGTTGAACACATTCCTGAGTATGTTTCAAGTCCCTGCAGAACCTTGTTGAACACATTCCTGAGTGTGTTTCAAGTCCCTGCAGAACCTTGTTGAACACATTCCTGAGTATGTTTCAAGTCCCTGCAGAACCTTGTTGAACACATTCCTGAGTATGTTTCAAGTCCCTGCAGAACCTTGAACACATTCCTGAGTATGTTTCAAGTCCCTGCAGAACCTTGAACACATTCCTGAGTATGTTTCAAGTCCCTGCAGAGCCTTGTTGAACACATTCCTTCTCTAAGATTTACCTGTTGTTGATGTCCGGCAGGTGATCGTGTATCCAACGAAGAAGTCCCTGCAGAAGGTAGGTGCTATAGGCAGCCTGCTGGTGGTGTGGCTGCTCTCCTTCCTGCTAGCACTGCCCAACTTCATCTGGCGAACGCTGGAGAATCACCACGTCAACCTGCCGGGGATCGAAGTAGTGACTTATTGTTTCGAAGACTGGCCTGTGGCACACGGGCGCGCCTACTACAGCATCCTGGTCATCGTGGTGCAGTACTGCCTGCCCATCCTGACGGTGAGCGTAGCCTATGCCAGGATCTGCAACAAACTCAAATACAGGATGACCAGCACCTGTAGTAGGTCCGCCCGCTCCAAGAAAGAAGACCTCAGGATGCGCAAGACCAACACTCTTCTGGTGTCCATTGCTCTCATCTTCTGCCTATCGTGGCTGCCACTCAACCTCTACAACGTAGTTGTTGACCTTCACAACCCCTTCGGAGAGGACACGGAGAGTATGTTGATTGTGTACTCCGTGTGCCACATGGCCGGCATGTCCTCTGCTTGTTCCAATCCTCTCCTCTACGGCTGGCTCAATGACAACTTCAGAAAGGAATTTTTGGAGATCTTCGGCGCTTTGTGTCCCTGGTGTCCCTCCGCCGCCGCCACCTCCAGGATGAACAGCCTCAAGACCAGCCGTGTGGGAGGGTCTCTGAGATCCCTGCCCTTGTGTAGTCACCCCGTGGTCCTCTACACCAAACACGATCAACACACGTGTAATGGTCTTAGTATGGACCAGGACCAGGAGGTCACTTTTATATCCCAGGTCGTCACGACTACCACCCTCTAGTTAACACAAGGTCAGTCTTAAACATACCAGGTCAGTCTTAAACATACCAGGTCAGTCTTAAACATACCAGGTCAGTCTTAAACAAACCAAGTCAGTCTTAAACAAACCAGGTCAATCTTAAACCAGGTCAGTTTTAAAGATACCAGGTCAGTCTTAAACTAGGTCAGTCTTATGTATACTAGGTCAGTCTTATGTATACTAGGTCAGTCTTATGTATACTAGGTCAGTCTTATGTATACTAGGTCAGTCTTATGTATACTAGGTCAGTCTTATGTATACTAGGTCAGTCTTATGTATACTAGGTCAGTCTTATGTATACTAGGTCAGTCTTATGTATACTAGGTCAGTCTTATGTATACTAGGTCAGTCTTATGTATACTAGGTCAGTCTTATGTATACTAGGTCAGTCGTATGTATACTAGGTCAGTCTTATGTATACTAGGTCAGTCTTATGTATACTAGGTCAGTCTTATGTATACTAGGTCAGTCTTATGTATACTAGGTCAGTCTTATGTATACTAGGTCAGTCTTATGTATACTAGGTCAGTCTTATGTATACTAGGTCAGTCTTATGTATACTAGGTCAGTCTTATGTATACTAGGTCAGTCGTCTTTCCATGTGTGTACACATTTGTTATTCTCACAATTTCTTAGAAAACTGATCATTTGCATAAAGTACACAATTCATATACAGAAAGGGTTTTGTAATGACTCCCCATAGAATTTATATAGAAAATTGATTATTTGCATAGATACAAGTTAAAAAGTACACAATTTATATACAGAATTGGAGTCAGTGTGACTACCAAAGGTGGACACACATATAGATCTCTTACAGTAAGTCTTCATGCTTCTCAAAGAAAAAGAATAAGTATTTTTCCACAAGAAGTTAGCATTAAAGGAGTCTTTCCCTGTGTGTACACATTTGTTATTCTCAATGTTGCAGTGTCTGACAAGTTGTACAAGAATGGTATACAATACCGACAATGTGAAATTAAGACCTGCACTTAACCTTCTTCAAGGATACGACGACTACTACTACTACTAACCCATCTATTTGGGTATGACCTACTTCCACTGGGAAACTCCGCCTACCAGTGCAAGACAAGTCACGAGGGAAGATGGAAATCTTCAACTCAAGATCTTTCACCCATCTGTACTTCATCAGGAGCTTGATCTTAATGCAAGACAAGTCCTAGGATATGGAAATATTCAGCTCAGGATCTTTTATGTTTCTGTATGCCAGGAGCTATGCAACTGACAAAACCTTCTACATCCTGTTTGGGAACAGAACAGGTGCTGCCCAGCTGAACATAACAATTGACAACACTCCCATTGCTAAACATAATGAAGGCATTGAGGACCTGTTGAGCCAGTGTTATTATAATCTTTATTTCTGCAAGTACATTTACAGGGGTACTAATCCCTCTAGGATTTTCCAAGTGTATATGATCATGTATCTCTCCTGCCTGCATTCTAGGGAGTACAGATTTAGGAACTTCAAGTGTTCCCAGTAATTGAGGTGTTTAGTTCCGCTCTTGGTCGATCGGCCAGTGGAGCGAGGCTACGTCCGTGGGATTATGCCTGAAAGCCTCTAAGGCTGCATCCCGGCTGGAGAAGCAACGATATTGCCGTACGGTTGGCGTTGGGACGGTCACATTCGAGACCTGCGGTGCCGCTCCGTCGGCTCGCAGAATATGTAGACTAGGTCAGTCATGTATACTAGGTCAGTCATGTATACTAGGTCAGTCATGTATACTAGGTCAGTCATGTATACTAGGTCAGTCATGTATACTAGGTCAGTCATGTATACTAGGTCAGTCATGTATACTAGGTCAGTCATGTATACTAGGTCAGTCATGTATACTAGGTCAGTCATGTATACTAGCGCTATAGGTCAGTCATGTATACTAGGTCAGTCATGTATACTAGGTCAGTCATGTATACTAGGTCAGTCATGTATACTAGGTCAGTCATGTATACTAGGTCAGTCATGTATACTAGGTCAGTCATGTATACTAGGTCAGTCATGTATACTAGGTCAGTCATGTATACTAGGTCAGTCATGTATACTAGGTCAGTCATGTATACTAGGTCAGTCATGTATACTAGGTCAGTCTTATGTATACTAGGTCAGTCATGTATACTAGGTCAGTCATGTATACTAGGTCAGTCTTATGTATACTAGGTCAGTCTTATGTATACTAGGTCAGTCTTATGTATACTAGGTCAGTCTTATGTATACTAGGTCAGTCTTATGTATACTAGGTCAGTCTTATGTATACTAGGTCAGTCTTATGTATACTAGGTCAGTTTATGTATACTAGGTCAGTCTTATGTATACTAGGTCAGCTTATGTATACTAGGTCAGTCTTATGTATACTAGGTCAGTCTTATGTATACTAGGTCAGTCTTATGTATACTAGGTCAGTCTTATGTATACTAGGTCAGTCTTATGTATACTAGGTCAGTCTTATGTATACTAGGTCAGTCTTATGAATACTAGGTCAGTCTTATGTATACTAGGTCAGTCTTATGTATACTAGGTCAGTCTTAAATATACCAAGTCAGCTTTAAGTATACCAGGTAAATCTTAAACAATCCAGGAGTCTTAAACATACCAGATCGGTCTTAAGTATACCATATCAGTCTTAAGTATACCAGGTCAGTCTTAAGCATACCAGATCAGTCTTAAGCATACCAGGTCAGTCTTAAACATACCAGGTCAGTCTTAAGCATACCAGGTCAGTCTTAAGCATACCAGGTCAGTCTTAAGCATACCAGGTCAGTCTCAAGCATACCAGGTCAGTCTTAAGCATACCAGGTCAGTCTTAAGCATACCAGGTCAGTCTTAAGCATACCAGGTCAGTCTTAAGCATACCAGGTCAGTCTTAAGCATACCAGGTCAGTCTTAAGCATACCAGGTCAGTCTTAAGCATACCAGGTCAGTCTTAAGCATACCAGGTCAGTCTTAAGCATACCAGGTCAGTCTTAAGCATACCAGGTCATTCTTAAGCATACCAGGTCATTCTTAAGCATAGCAGATCAGTCTTAAGCATACCAGGTCAGTCTTAAGCATACCAGGTCAGTCTTAAGCATACCAGGTCAGTCTTAAGTATACCAGGTCAGTCTTAAGCATACCAGGTCAGTCTTAAGCATACTAGGTCAGTCTTAAGCATACCAGGTCAGTCTTAAGCATACCAGGTCAGTCTTAAGCATACCAGGTCAGTCTTAAACAAACCAGGTCAGTCTTATACAAAGCAGGTCAATTTTAAACAAACCAGTTCAGTCTTAAACAAACCAGTTCAGTCTTAAACAAACCAGTTCAGTCTTAAACAAACCAGTTCAGTCTTAAACAAATCAGTTCAGCCTTAAACAAACCAGCTCAGTCTTAAACAAACCAGTTCTAAAACAAACCGGGTCGGTCTAAAACAAACCGGGTCGGTCTAAAACAAACCGGGTCGGTCTAAAACAAACCGGGTCGGTCTAAAACAAACCGGGTCGGTCTAAAACAAACCGGGTCGGTCTAAAACAAACCGGGTCGGTCTAAAACAAACCGGGTCGGTCTAAAACAAACCGGGTCGGTCTAAAACCGGGTCGGTCTAAACAAACCGGGTCGGTCTTAAACAAACCAGGTCGGTCTTAAACAAAGCGGGTCGGTCTTAAACAAACAGGGTCGATCTTAAACAAACCGGGTCTGTCTTAAACAAACCGGTTCTGTCTTAAACAAACCGGTTCTGTCTTAAACAAACCGGTTCTGTCTTAAACAAACCAGGTCTGTCTTAAACAAACCGGGTGTCTTAAACAAACCAGGTCTGTCTTAAACAAACAGGGTCGGTCTTAAACAAACCGGGTCGGTCTTAAACAAACCGGGTTGGTCTTAAACAAACCGGGTCGGTCTTAAACAAACCGGGTCGGTCTTAAACAAACCAGGTCAGTCTTAAACAAACCAGGTCAGTCTTAAACAAATCAGGTGTCTTAAACAAACCAGGTCAGTCTTAAACAAACCAGGTCAGTCTTAATCAAACCAGGTCAGTCTTAAACAAACCAGGTCAGTCTTAATCAAACCAGGTCAGTCTTAAACATACCAGGTCAGTCTTTAGTCAAGAAAATTGAGTTATAAAAAGTGAGATCACTTTACGCTGCTGACAATAACAGTCATTTTTAAACAGCCAGGGTAAAACTGTAAAAACACAGCAGGAAAAACCAGCAAGACAAAAACGCCGAAGTGTAGGTATATACTAGATCAAACTAGGTCAGTTTTAGGTCACAGCAAGGAATGTTTTAGATCAAACCAGATAAGTTGCAGTCCAGGCAGGTGTTTCAGAGGTTAACATCTGTCTTGTAACAGCAACGTCACAGTACTACTGTCTTATATTCCCGTCCTCAATCATATTGCTTTTAGACCTTCCCCTACCCTTCTCGTCCCAGCTGTGACTTGACAATGGTGAACCTACATAACTGATAGCCAGTGGCTGGCGAAACATCGCCAAGATACAGATACTCGGGTGTTTAATTCATCAAGTTGTACAGTCATGTATATACAAATAATGTTATGATACAGGTACAACATGCATCCACCCACCAGTCCCATGGATAAAAAAAAAAAAAACAGTGGTCTGAGCAAGATATACGGAGACAGGCACGACGCACCTTCCCTCGGTGGTGTCTGGTCTGCCACTGCTTCCCGCCAGCCAACCAGCCTCGATATAAACACACTTCTAGGGTGTACACTTTGTCAAAAAATATACTTTCAATTTTTTCTCCTTGGATTGGAGTTTGAAGTCTATCGACTGCATTAGGATCATCAAGGCTGCATGTAATTTTTCACTGCCAGAGAAGAATGCAGCCGATAGGCTTCAGGATATATACACTGAGAGGAATATACCTCTCAGTATATATATCCTGAATTATTTTATTCAATCTATGCCCCGTTATAATTACAGGCTTTTCTTTGCCCTCTTTTATAGTGCATTTAGTTTTTATGTATAATATTCTGTAATGTTTAATATCGACGTTGTTAATTCCGTTCATCAATGCATTAAGTTTTCGTGAACTTAAAAACACCAACATATGCAATAATTAGTCACAATATCTAGGTAATAATGACTACAAAGTTATCTGTATTTAACAGAGACCGAGATAATAACATAACATAGCTCCCAAACCTCTCACTATACATATAAATCACCAACACACACAAGTAGCCTATCTCAACGCAGTCGGACGATATTTTTTAAATTACCTCAAATTACTGTCTATCCTTATTTCAGGATGGCCAGACAGACACACAACCTTCCCTCATCATCCTACAAACAAACCAGGTCAGTCTTAAACTTACCAGGTCAGTTAAAAAAGTGGCTATCCTAATATATAATTAATAAACGAGCAATTTTTAAAAAATACACAGCCTAATCTCCTCCCTTTGTTTACATTATTCCGGTCATATTCTTATATATTTACATACATTTCTATATAACCTATAAATATCCATATACATTACTATTACTACCTATAAATATTCATATACATTCCAATATATAAATATAATATATATATATATATAGTCGTGTGGGTCTTGGGAGAGATAAATAGGAGGTCAAAGATACTCCTTGTTGGATGGTTACGGTATATTTACAGTAAGTGAAGGAGAGTCCAGCACACCGTCTATCTCGCCTGTAGGTCTAACGTTAGTGAGGGAGAGTGCCTATGAGAGGCTGTGCACATGCGCTGAGCCTCTGACGTCAGCGGGTACCGTGACGTCACACGCAAAGGGACCAGCTGTATAAAAGGAAAGATACACTTCACAAGTGTATATATGATACTGACACGACATATATATATATATATATATATATATATATATATATATATATATATATATATATATATATATATATATATATCAGTCTGTATCAATTCAGCTACACAGTCAGTCTATCAATTCAGTTAGACAGTCAGTCTATCTATCAATTCAACTAGACAGTCAGTCTATCTATCAATTCAGCTACACAGTCAGTCTATCAGTTCAGCTAGACTGTCAGTCTATCCATCAATTCAGCTAGACAGTCAGTCTATCTATCAGTTCAGTTAGACAGTCAGTCTATTTATCAATTCAGCTAGACAGTCAGTCTATCTATCAATTCAGTTAGACAGTCAGTCTATCTATCAATTCAACTAGACAGTCAGTCTATCTATCAATTCAGCTAGACTGTCAGTCTATCAATTCAGCTAGACAGTTAGTCTATCTATCAATTCAACTAGACGGTCAGTCTATCTATCAATTCAGCTACACAGTCAATCTATCAATTCAGTTAGACAGTCAGTCTATTTATCAATTCAACTAGTCAGTCAGTCTGTCTATCAATTCAGCTAGACAGCCAGTCTATCAATTTAGCTAGACTGTCAGTCTATCTATCAATTCAGCTAAACTGTCAGTCTATCTATCAATTCAGCTAAACTGTCAGTCTATCTATCAATTCAGCTAAACTGTCAGTCTATCAATTCAGCTAAACTGTCAGTCTATCAATTCAGCTAGACAGTCAGTCTATCTATCAATTCAGCTAGACAGTCAGTCTATCTATCAATTCAGCTAGACATTCAGTCTATCTATCAATTCAGCTAGACTGTCAGTCTATCTATCCACCTCAACTGTGAGGAAAGATTCCATTCATGCAGCACAAGCAGCATCTACAGTACCTCTTTATCCCTCTGATAACTGGTCCGTTCAACACAATCCTCTTACTGTGAACAGGTTTACCTGAGCGTATAAACAGAAGCAGGCACGGTCCTTATAGACGGCATGTGCAAAAGGCAGGCAAGGTCCTTATAGACGGCGAGTAGGTCAGACTGACAGACAGGCAGACAGACAGTAGACCAAACAAACAGGCAGGTAGACAGACAGACAGAGCAGACACACACACAGATACAGACAGACAGACACAGACATGCAGACACCAGGAGCTATGACTCGACCCCTGCAACCACAACTAGGTGAAGTTAATGAGAAGAATCAAATCAGTCGAGGATCAGGCAGGACTACAAAGAGACCTGGACAGGCTGCAAGCCTGGTCCAGTAACTGGCTCCTTGAATTTAACCCTGCCAAATGTAAAGTCATGAATATCGGGGAAGGGCAAAGAAGACCGCAGACAGAGTATAGTCTAGGTGGCCAAAGACTGCAAACCTCACTCAAAGAAAAAGATCTTGGGGTGAGTATAATACCGAGCACATCTCCTGAGGCACACATCAATCAGATAACTGCTGCAGCATACGGGCGGCTGGCAAACCAAAGAATAGCGTTCCAATACCTCACCAAGGAATCATTCAAGACTCTGTACACCATATACGTCAGGCCCATACTGGAGTATGCAGCACCAGTTTGGAACCCACACCTGGTCAAGCACGTCAAGAAATTAGAGAAAGTGCAAAGGTTTGCAACAAGACTAGTCCCAGAGCTAAGGGGATTGTCCTATGAAGAAAGGTTAAGGGAAATCGGCCTGACGACACTAGAGGACAGGAGGGTTAGGGGAGACATGATAACGACATATAAAATACTGCGAGGAATAGATAAGGTGGACAGAGACAAGATGTTCCAGAGAGGGAACACAGAAACAAGGGGTCACAATTGGAAGTTGAAGACTCCTATGAGTCAAAGGGATGTTAGGAAGTATTTCTTCAGTCATAGAGTTGTCAGGAAGTGGAATAGCTTAGAAAGCGACATAGTGGAGGCAGGAACCATACATAGTTTTAAGACTAGGTTTGATAAAGCTCATGGAGCAGGGAGAGAGAGGACCTAGTAGCAATCAGTGAAGAGGCGGGGCCAGGAACTATGACTCGACCCCTGCAACCACAAATAGGTGAGTACAAATAGGTGAGTACAGACATACAGACACAGACATACAAATACAGACAGACAAACACAGACAGACAGACACAGACAGACAGACAGACACAGACATACAGACACAGACAGACAGTCACAGACAGATAGACACAGACATACAGATACAGACAGACAGACACAGACATACAGACAAAGACAGACAGACACAGACATACAGATACAGACAGACAGACACAGACAGACAGACACAGACTGGTCAATGCCCTTCAAGCACAATTCAATTTTAATCATCTTAAGAGAAATAAAACTTTGCCACAAATCCTCCACCAATTCCATGCCTTATACCCGAGTTGTATAGTATATTATAACTCTCTTATAGTGTATATGTTAGTATTATTATACACTCAAGTGTATGAGATGTGTATTATTATACACTCAAGTGTATGAGAGGTGTATTATTATACACTCAAGTGTATGAGAGGTGTATTATTATACACTCAAGTGTATGAGAGGTGTATTATTATACACTCAAGTGTATGAGAGGTGTATTATTATACACTCAAGTGTATGAGAGGTGTATTATTATACACTGAAGTGTATGAGAGGTGTATTATTATACACTGAAGTGTATGAGAGGTGTATTATTATACACTCAAGTGTACGAGAGGTGTATTATTATACACTCAAGTGTATGAGAGGTGTATTATTATACACTGAAGTGTATGAGAGGTGTATTATTATACACTCAAGTGTACGAGAGGTGTATTATTATACACTCAAGTGTACGAGAGGTGTATTATTGTGTATGTTACTCTCGCAGTCACATACAGTACACCTCACCTAATACATCACTGTAATACACCTCTTATACACTCAGGTATGACACGTGTATTAATGTGTGTATTATAATAATAATAATAATAATAATAATTATTATTATTTCTTGTTAATTTAAACGAGGTTAATTCCTGAGAGGAAAAACGTAGGAAATTCAACGTTTTAAGACTGACCTTTAAACTGCGACTGTGGGTCCTTTAAAGCTCATCAAACCTTAATATAAATCCATAATTTGACCCCTAAAGGCTATTTATATTTTCCCCCTCGTTCCCTGTAGATCCTGGGAGACTAGACTGTTAGTGCTGGTAACTGGTAGTGGAAGCTTCTTATATGGTCCACTCTATCGAAATTTAATTCGTCCGAAAGCAATTTCTTTTTTTTTTTGATAGGCTGGTTTTTAGATAAGCTGGTTTTTATGTAGGTTGGTTTTTTAGGTAGGCTGTTTTAGGTAGGCTGGCTTTTATGAAGGCTGGTTTTTACGTAGGCTGGTTTTTACGTAGGCTGGTTTTTATGTAGGCTGGTTTTTTAGGTAGGCTGGTTTTTAGGTAGGCTGGTTTTTAGGTAGGCTGGTTTTTAGGTAGGCTGGTTTTTAGGTAGGCTGGTTTTTAGGTAGGCTGGTTTTTAGGTAGGCTGTTTTAGGTAGGCTGTTTTTTATGATGGCTGGTTTTTAGGTAGGTTGGTTGTTAAGTAGGCTGTTTTAGGTAGGCTGGGTTTTATGAAGGCTAGTTTTTATGTAGGCTGGTTTTAATGTAGGCTGGTTTTTATGTAGGCTGGTTTTTATGTAGGCTGGTTTTTATGTAGGCTGGTTTTTATGTAGGTTGGGTTTTATGTAGGTTGGTTTTTATGTAGGCTGGTTTTTATGTAGACTGGTTTTTATGTAGTTTGGTTTTTATGTAGGTTGGTTTTATGTAGGCTGGTTTTTATGTAGGTTGGTTTTTAGGTAGGCTGGTTTTTATGTATGTTTGTTTTTAGGTAGGCTGGTTTTTATGTAGGCTGGTTTTTAGGTAGGCTGGTTTTATGTAGGCTGGTTTTTAGGTAGGCTGGTTTTTATGTAGGCTGGTTTTTAAGTAGACTGGTTTTTAGGTAGGCTGTTTTAGGTAGGCTGTTTTTTTATGAAGGTTTTTTTTTTTTGTAGGTTTGTTGTTAGGTAGGCTGTTTTAGGTAGGCTGTTTTAGGTAGGCTGGCTTTTATGAAGGCTAATTTTTATGTAGGCTGTTTTTTATGTAGGCTGGTTTTTATGTAGGCTGGTTTTTATGTAGGTTGGTTTTTATGTAGGCTGGTTTTTATGTAGGCTGGTTTTTATGTAGGTTGGTTTTTAGGTAGGCTGGTTTTTATGTAGGCTAGTTTGTAATTTTGTAATGAACACAGATTAATTGGTTTGTATATTTCGATCCCCTTCTGGGGTCCTCTTCAGCAGATAAGTAAATGAAATTAGAACAAGAATATATAGGGAAGGTTACACCTCACCCCGTGTCCAGCAGTGGCTGGGTGAGAAGACAGGTACTGAAGTACATGTGAGTGTGGGGTCGTGTCCAGCAGTGGCTGGGTGAGAAGACAGGTACTGAAGTACATGTGAGTGTGGGGTCGTGTCCAGCAGTGGCTGGGTGAGAAGACAGGTACTGAAAAGAAGCTAATAATTTGAGTAGGAAGTTCCATTATGCTATATAATCCCTGATGATGTGCTGAAGTTCTGTGTCAGGTTGGACACTGCTATGTACTTCTTGAGGCACAGTTATGAAATGACGTCTGGTTTGCATTGTCCCTGTGAGATGTTGAAACTGGTAGTGGTAGCTATGATGGCAGATTCTGTTTTGTGTGATTTATGTTTGATGGTGACAGCTTCCCAATGAATGTTGTGATTGTTGATGTTGACATGTTGAAAACTGGCTGAATTATCATGTGCATAACGTATTGTCTTGTGGTGTTCAATGATCCTTGTAGATAGTGTTCGTCCTGTGTGTCCTCTGTTTTCTTGGTTACAGTCTATACATGGTATCTGGTAGATAGTGTTCGTCCTGTGTGTCCTCTGTATTCTTGGTTACAGTCTATACATGGTATCTGGTAGATATTGTTCGTCCTGTGTGTCCTCTGTATTCTTGGTTGCAGTCTATACATGGTATCTGGTAGATAGTGTTCGTCCTGTGTGTCCTCTGTATTCTTGGTTGCAGTCTATACATGGTATCTGGTAGATATTGTTCGTCCTGTGTGTCCTCTGTATTCTTGGTTGCAGTCTATACATGGTATCTGGTAGATATTGTTCGTCCTGTCTGTTCTATGTATTCTTGGTTGCAGTCTATACATATCTGGTAAACTCCTGGTGTGTATTGCGTAGCTGAATGTTTGTGTTTCTTGGAAAACAGATTTCTTAGTGTGTTGTGATAAGTGATTATGTTGGCCATTTTGTTGAGGTGACTGTACGTACCTTGATGGTAGAACACGAGTTGAGAGTTGATGGATGGTGTGTGTGTACCCACCTAATTGTGGTTGCAGGGGTCGAGTTATAGCTCCTAGCCGGGTCTCTTCACTGGTGTGTGTGTGTATTGCACTAATTACTTTGTACATGAATAGTATACAGTACCC
The DNA here is from genome assembly GCA_009830355.1 of Cherax destructor. Lineage (NCBI taxonomy): Eukaryota > Metazoa > Arthropoda > Malacostraca > Decapoda > Parastacidae > Cherax > Cherax destructor. Next base: position 71,694 of record WNWK01003788.1, read on the forward strand.
CCAAGATGAACAATTAGACACATGTACAACATCTGTGTATCTTTTCTGTAGACGTTTCGCCCACCAGGGCGAAACGTCTACAGTAAAGGTACCCAGATGTTGCACATGTTTCTAATTATTCTTTAATTACGTTATTAACTATGTTTACTATTTACAGACGACGTTAATGATGTCATTAGGTGTTGTGGGACCTCCATGGTTCACCTGGTGACGTCACCTTCACCTGCTGTCTACCTGGTGACGTCATCTTCACTTGCTGTCTACCTGGTGACGTCACCTTCACCTACTGTCTACCTGGTGACGTCATCTTCACCTGCTGTCTACCTGGTGACGTCACCTTCACCTACTGTCTACCTGGTGACGTCACCTTCACCTGTTGTCTACATGGCGACGTCATCTTCACCTGCTGTCTTCCTGATGACGTCATCTTCATCTGCTGTCTACCTGGTGACGTCACCCTCACCTGCTGTCTACCTGGTGACGTCACCTTCACCTGCTGTCTACCTGGTGACGTCACCTTCATCTGCTATCTATCAGGTGGCTTCCTACTGTCTATCAGGTGACGTCCTGCTGTCTATCAGGTGTCCTGCTGTCTATCAGATGACGTCCTGCTATCTATCAGGTAACGTCCTGCTATCTATCAGGTAACGTCCTGCTATCTATCAGGTGTCCTGCTGTCTATTAGGTGACGTCCTGCTATCTATCAGGTGTCATGTTGTCTATCAGGTGTCGTGCTGTCTATCAGGTGACATCCTGCTATCTATCAAGTGACGTCCTACTGTATATCAGGTGTCCTGCTGTCTATCAGGTGTCCTGCTATCTATCAGGTGACGTCACGCCCATCTTAGTTTACTCTATAAATAACTGACATTACTTATCTGGTGCCACCAGAAGTCAATCTTAAGTGTGATATAAGTTATATATATATATATATATATATATATATATATATATATATATATATATATATATATATATATATATATATATATATATATATATATATATATATATATATATATATATATATATATATATATATATATATATATATATATATATATATATATATATACTTTCTCACAGAAAGTATTCAACAGCGTCACAAATATAAACACACACACATATTATATATATATATATATATATATATATATATATATATATATATATATATATATATATATATATATATATATATATTATGACGCTGTTGAATACTTTCTGTGAGAAAGCGAAAAATAATTGAGGAAAATTTCTACCAAACTTTAACGCCTTAATGCATTCACAAGGGCATTTATTTTTTCAAGTGTCGATAATACATATAAAAAGTGAATTTAAGAGGATTTTCTAAAATGTGTGCAATAAACAAGACCTGAATGAGGTTGTTTAGGTAACAAGGTCAATGATTAACAGTAACGATCGTACATGATGGTTCAGGCCAATTAGAACCCATGCAGTAAATTTCCATATTGAGAAAAAAACAGCAAACTGAACTCGACAGCAAAAAAACAATTACATTAATACCAGAAAATAAAAACATAATTTTTCTCATCTATTAAATATAATTTTAACGTTATTAATGAATGTCATATATGTTGACGAAATATTTCGGGGGAAAAAAATGAATTCACAGAAAAACAAATGAAAAAAAGGGGGGAAACTTGAGTCCATGAAATAGAAAAAAAAAGGGAAAAAATATATATGAATCAAAGACAGACTCTAATTTTTATTTAGACTAAAAGGTTAAAAAAATTATTTTAAGAGACAACAGATCTATTTTTTCTTATATTTTTTTTAAGAATTTGTTTCTTTGCTTCAATATTGTCAACAGTGCGTCACCGGCGGGCGAAAAGTGCTTCCAAAACTGCAGTCAGTGTGAAAAAGAACGTAGAGCATCAAGGGAGTAGTGACGTTAATTAATGAACGTTTCTCTGACGATAAGATTTAGTTCAGTTGAACTGAGACATAAAAAGGAACGAAAACATGAACGATAGACGTGTGAAAGTGAACGTAAGTCTGTGAACGTGTGGCATCTGCGAACGTGTGGCAGTTTGTGAATGTGTGGCATCTGTGAACGTGTGGCAGTCTGTGAACGTGTGACAGTCTGTGAACGTGTGGCAGACTGTGAACGTGTGACAGTCTGTGAACGTGTGACAGTCTGTGAACGTGAGACAGTCTGTGAACGTGTGGCATCTGTGAACGTGTGGCAGTCTGTGAACGTGTGACAGTCTGTGAACGTGTGGCAGTCTGTGAACGTGTGACAGTCTGTGAACGTGTGACAGTCTGTGAACGTGAGACAGTCTGTGAACGTGTGGCATCTGCGAACGTGTGGCAGTTTGTGAACGTGTGACATCTGTGAACGTGTGGCAGTCTGTGAACGTGTGGCATCTGTGAACGTGTGGCAGTCTGTGAACGTGTGGCAGTATGTGAACGTATGACAGTCTGTGAACGTGAGACAGTCTGTGAACGTGTGACAGTCTGTGAACGTGTGGCAGTCTGTGAACGTGTGGCATCTGTGAACGTGTGGCAGTCTGTGAACGTGTGGCAGTCTGTGAACGTGTGACAGTCTGTGAACGTGAGACAGTCTGTGAACGCGTGACAGTCTGTGAACGTGTAGCAGTCTGTGAACGTGTGGCATCTGTGAACGTGTGGCAGTCTGTGAACGTGTGGCAGTCTGTGAACGTGGGTGTACGTGTGACAGTCTGTGAACGTGGGTGTACGTGTGGCAGTCTGTGAACGTGGGTGTACGTGTGGCAGTCTGTGAACGTGGGTGTACGTGTGGCAGTCTGTGAACGTGGGTGTACGTGTGGCAGTCTGTGAACGTGGGTGTACGTGTGGCAGTCTGTGAACGTGGGTGTACGTGTGGCAGTCTGTGAACGTGGGTGTACGTGTGGCAGTCTGTGAACGTGGGTGTACGTGTGGCAGTCTGTGAACGTGGGTGTACGTGTGGCAGTCTGTGAACGTGGGTGTACGTGTGGCAGTCTGTGAACGTGGGTGTACGTGTGGCAGTCTGTGAACGTGGGTGTACGTGTGGCAGTCTGTGAACGTGGGTGTACGTGTGGCAGTCTGTGAACGTGGGACAGTCTGTGAACGTGAGACAGTCTGTGAACGTGAGACAGTCTGTGAACGTGTGACAATCTGTGAACGTTGGTGAACGTGTGGCAGTCTGTGAACGTGAGACAGTCTGTGAACGTGGGTGAACGTGTGGCAGTCTGTGAACGTGAGACAGTCTGTGAACGTGGGTGAACGTGTGGCAGTCTGTGAACATAGGTGTACGTGTGGCAGTCTGTGAACATATGTGTACGTGTGGCAGTCTGTGAACATAGGTGTACGTGTGTCAGTCTGTGAACATATGTGTACGTGTGGCAGTCTGTGAACATAGGTGTACGTGTGGCAGTCTGTGAACATATGTGTACGTGTGGCAGTCTGTGAACATAGGTGTACGTGTGGCAGTCTGTGAACATAGATGTACGTGTGGCAGTCTGTGAACATAGGTGTACGTGTGGCAGTCTGTGAACATAGATGTACGTTTGGCAGTCTGTGAACATAGGTGTACGTGTGGCAGTCTGTGAACATAGGTGTACGTTTGGCAGTCGTGTTTTAACATAGGTGTACGTGTGGCAGTCTGTGAACATAGGTGTACGTGTGGCAGTCTGTGAACATAGGTGTACGTGTGGCAGTCTGTGAACATAGGTGTACGTGTGGCAGTCTGTGAACATAGGTGTACGTGTGGCAGTCTGTGAACATAGGTGTACGTGTGGCAGTCTGTGAACATAGAGTGTACGTGTGGCAGTCTGTGAACATAGAGTGTACCTGTGGCAGTCTGTGAACATAGATGTACGTGTGGCAGTCTGTGAACATAGGTGTACGTGTGGCAGTCTGTGAACATAGGTGTACGTTTGGCAGTCTGTGAACATAGGTGTACGTGTGGCAGTCTGTGAACATAGGTGTACGTGTGGCAGTCTGTGAACATAGGTGTACGTGTGGCATTCTGTGAACATAGGTGTACGTGTGGCAGTCTGTGAACATAGGTGTACGTGTGGCAGTCTGTGAACATAGGTGTACGTGTGGCAGTCTGTGAACATAGGTGTACGTGTGGCAGTCTGTGAACATAGGTGTACGTGTGGCAGTCTGTGAACATAGGTGTACGTGTGGCAGTCTGTGAACATAGGTGTACGTGTGGCAGTCTGTGAACGTGTGACCATCTCCCTGTCCCATACGTCGCCCTTCCTTCCCAGAATTGAACCCGGGTCCTTATGTTGTGAGCTGCTATAACTCGCATTCTCTTTAATTTTGACTTCCCGGGAATCATAGTTCCTCTTTTACCTATATTTATCACACCTATAATTATCTACATCACGCATCTATAATTATCCACATTTCTCACGCATCTATAATTGTCCATATTTCTTACACCTATAATTATTCATATTTCTCATGCAACTTTAATCATCCATATTTCTTACACATCTATAATCATCCATATTTCTCACACATCTATGATAATCTATATTTCTACCATATCTCCTATAGTTATATCTGTCATAATTCCCCTATAATTCAGTTACATGTAACAATTTATTATACAGTTACTACAATCATAACTAAGCGCTAAACCCACAGGGGTCAGACCCATTTTTTTATTAGAAGGGGATTCATTGGTACAGTTTCTTTGAAAAGTGTCCATACACAAGTGTAATTTATGGATGGAAATTGAAGTCGCAGAGCCTTTCCTCAGAGGCAGGGTGGGTAATGATAATGCAGCAGGCGTTTCCCCTCTAGATCACCACACTGAGGTGCTGGAAGAGGAAGGTGGTGGTGGTAGACCTTGCATGACCAGTACTAGTTTTGTTAACTGTGGAACCCAGGATACTCATGGCACTCTTCTCTCCATGGATCATGGGTCTACGAGCCTACTGGATAAAAAAAAAAAAAAAGAGGGTTGGTGGGACAAGTGTGTTCTACCCTATGATCAGCAGCAGCACCACCACCTGCTGACCCACACGGAATTAAATGTTCATGTCGGTGGGAGCAGGTCCACTAGTCCCATACTTGGTCTTCCATGGGTATAGTGGTCCTATCAGGGCAGCTGGCAGGTGTATTTGCATATATGCTAAAGAAATATTTGTATATACAGTTAGAAAAAGTGAAATGTATCCACAGCAGAAAATAAGGAAAGAAAGAAAACATTTATGTAATAAATGTTGCTTTGTTTGTTGTGGCTGACACCTCACAGTCTGTTGTTAATATTTCTTAACTACGTATAGCTGAGTCCGTAAGTGATCCAAACCTCCACTTAGTGAGCCCAAGTGTAGATTTGAATCTCAATCTCCCTCACTCACTCACTTGCTCTCATTTAAGCTCTAATTCTGAAAAAAAAATGAACAAGGCAAACATTCCATGGACCAATTACTTGACCACAACACCTAACCACTCACCTGCTTGCTACACCTAATCACCATCACAATTAACAATTCACCTGCTCACACCTTACAATCATTACTCATAATAAAACAATCACCAAGAGTGATGTATTTTTTCAGAATTGGAGCAAAAGAATCTTTCCTGCATTTATTCATTTTTAAATCTATATTTTGTGTATATTCTGCATTACTCATAAATTTACCAGCCTGTGATGGAGGGTATACAGATATATATTATATATACTATATAAATTTTCTGGTGTGTATTGGATACTTATATGTATAATTTGAGTTAATAAATGGATGTAATATATTTTAAGTCTTATATCAGATAATATGGAGGAATGACAAATCCAGTTCCTTGAATCAAGAGCCTTCACTACCATCAAGGTACTACCTTCCTTGAGGCAATTATCATCAAGGCAAGCGCTAAACCCACAAGGATCTCTCGAGGAGAGCACCTACACGAAAAAGTCACGGGAAATACCAAACAAAAAAAAGATGTGTGTTCAAAACTGATTTTGGCTCCAAGTGTGGCTACTATAATTGATGTCATAACATATAATCAGGTGCACAAATAAAACCAGTCATTTAAAAGTACCATATATGATTTATTGTTTAATTAACATCTTTTGTAGCTTTAGACTTTGAAACTTTGGTTTACATTACAAACCTTTTGTGTACAATAGTTAAGTCAAAAGTTTGCTTGAATAATTTGGCTCAAAACACCATAGTACAAGATGTATTGTATTATATTAACTTGAGGCATAATTACTTGGGTATCAAAGAGGCTTTTCACACTACAGTACTTTCTTGTACACAATGCATTTTTTATCTAATACCCCAAAATATATGAACGACTTATTTGTTTGAAACAAAACTGCTCGGCAAGTCTGCTTAGCAAGCAAATCTTGGGGCTCAGTTCCTGGCTCCATTACATGCTTTTGTAATTCTTTTTTGGCTACTGCCCACACGATGTGTTGGGCTCATAATAAAACTATAAAACTGAATATGTCTGACCCCCTACTGCAATCGGAAAATATTTTGTAACTTGAACAATGTTCGTACCTAACAACAGCAACGGGGCAGTCAGCATTTCATGCGAAGGATTTACAAGGCAGTTTAAACACTCCAAGTGAGAATAACAATAGCCATGAAGGAGGTAGGAATACTCTCTCATCATTTATATTATTACTTACTGCCCAATGCTTTACAATTCTTACTTTTGAACACTTCAGTGTCTAAAAAATACCTTCAACTAATTAACTAATGCCAACATATAGAACATCACAATACAAATTATCACAGCTGTACATGTCATGATGATACAAGTTGAATTATGCCAAGAACAACACACACAGTGGAGAAGTAAACTTAAGTTATACCTAAGCACATGGTGTACATACTGAGGTGAACATTTCTGTGACCATCTTCAAAGAAAAAGAATATACGTACCTAAAATTAAAACACGTGGTATAAAGTATACCTCAATTCATTAAATACGTATATGACAAGCTTCAGTATCCAGTCTCAATTATGCAATATCCTCAAAAAAAATTGGAATGGTTGGTGTATTTGTTAAACGAGTGTGTGAAAGAATATAAATTACCCAATGGGGTCCTTTAATATTCTCCCCCAGGATGCAACTCGCAACGTTGACTAACACCCAGGTACCTACTTACTGCTAGGTGAATAGGGGCAGCAGGTATGAGGAAACACACCCAACATTAAATCCATGCTGGGAGGCAATCCCTGGTCCCTCTGCCTAAGAACTGGCAAAAAGCTTTTGTGGTTTCTCTACATATGAAGAATGTGCAAATGCTGTAAATGTGTGAAACAGGTATCAAAAATGTCCAAAGGTAAACAGCTTTGCTTTTCTGAATGGAGTGAGGCACAGGTTACAAAGGGATTCTTATTTTGTTTGGGTTTCACTGTCCCTCACCTCATGAACAATTGGCATTCAGAATTTTTTCATATGACAAAAATTGTATTCTAGGCTTTCAGCAAGTTATATTTCTGTTTTTTCAACTATACAAACAAACTGAATTCCTGATTTTCAAATTACTAATGAGTTCTCAGTGTAGAAAACAATAGCACAGAGAAAGATTATGTTTGACAAATGTCTACACTGCGACTCGACGGTTGTACTTTAATTGGTTCTCGTGCAGTGTTTACAAGTACGAAAGTGTGTGTAACTTGTGTTTGTAAGTGAAACACCACCTGTATACACCATATTTTTCCTAGAAATTCAACTAAAAAAAATATTTTTATCATTACAATTTCCACACAAAGTATCCCACAAAATTCAAGAATTTTTTGTTTATTAATTTACAAAGACAAAGGAATTATATTTGTGAATGACTGAGTGATACAGTAGCACTCAATATAGAAAACATTAGTAACAGGTAACCAAACACAAAACTAAAATCATAACACTAGTATCACTAGAAGTTGATCATAGTAATAATGACTAGTACATACTAAAAAAAAAATACAACAAGGATTTGGAAAGTACATATACAGCGGTACCTCGGGATACGAACTTAATTCGTTCTAGAAGGCTGTTCGAGTGCCGATACTGAACAAATTTGTTCCCATAAGGAATAATGTAAATTACATTAATCTGTTTCAGACCCCCAAAATACACTTACAAAAGCACTTACATAAATCTTCTTTCAACAAATCGGCCGTTTCCCACCAAGGCGGAGTGGCCCAAAGAGAAAAACAAAAGTTTCTCTTTTTAACTTTAGTAATGTATACAGGAGAAAGGGTTACTAGCCCCTTGCTCCCGGCATTTTAGTCGACTCGTACAACACGCATGGCTTACAGAGGAAGAATTCTGTTCCACTTCCCCATGGAGATAAGAGGAAATAAGAACAAGAACTAGTAAGAAAATAGAAGAAAACCCAGAGGGGTGTGTATATATATGCTTGTACATGAACTTACATAATTGTTCGAGTTTTGAGGTGTTCGTATCCCGAGGTACCACTGTATACTGTAAATGGTAGAATGTAGATAATGGCAGCAAGCAACTTGTAATATTCTTATTCCACCATGGTAACATAACTTCTGCTAGTCTTATTCATGCAGAGAGGAAAAACTGACTGGTTACCATACAAGGCTAATAAAAAATATTTATAAAAACATATTTCACTTACACATGACATTATACATATGTATGTTGATGCAATTAGCATTCATGAACAGCTTATTCCTAACATACTGTTGGATGGCAAGACGTGTTGACAAAAATGACAGGCACACAAACCACCTTATTACTGATGACGTTTTGCTGTATCTTGGGCAAAAGTCGTCAAGAAGAAATGTTTGATCTGTGGTGTCATTTTACCGACTTATTCCAAAACAAAATTAACACAACGCTACTTTAAGCTCGGAACACAAGAGAATTAATGTTATCCATCCACAATGATATCCATAACACACAAAACTCTGGGTAACATTTGGAAAACATTTCTCTAACTTTTTTTTAACTACTCTTTCCTTGACATTAATGTATTAATGGTGGCACTAATCCACAAACCTCCTAAGGAATATATGGCAAGTTTACCACAAAATGAAACTTTTGGAAAGTGAACCAAAAAAGACTAGAAATTTTTCAGCATTACAAACCAAAAATATAAACAAAAGTGGTTAATTTAAACTTTTCATCACAGAATATAATCTATCATGACATTACTGAATGCATGACATCATCACCCTACTGATGTCTCCAAGCCCAGGCTGATGTATCCCATTACCTTGTGTACAAAACCTGTGTGATGGTATAAGATAGGGAAATATAGCCAGCTTTTGTTCCTACTGTTGAATTACCAGTGTAGGGCAGCAAGCACACTGCTGATGTACCCATCATGGTCAGGTGAAGCATCTGAACCTCTTATTCCTACATTAATCTCCAATTACAAATATCGGTGGAGGCAATCACATACACAGCTTTAAGAACAGGACCCAGGAAACAATGAACCCAAATATGCCCACTTAAGACAGGACCAGGGGCTGAGGCATAACCTCTCCCCCACCCCTCATGGCAAACATCAGTACAGTACTCGTAATATATTGTAAACCTAAACAAAATAGTTTTTCTCGGAGCTGCCACGAAGACGGCAAAAAAAGATAAAAGAAAAAATAATAATAGAGTAGCAGAATATAAATACTAATACAACTGTACTGTATTCAGGAACATATCTAATATCAAGAGGGCAATTCTGTTCTGCATGGCAAAGACTGCACATCACAAGAAATAAGAATGGCAAGAACGGGATACCAAGAGCAGTCTGGGGACAGGGTAAGGTAAAGCTAGACTAGAAATTATAAGACCATGTAAACAGATGCTTTAGAAACAAAATTTAAGTATGTACATTAGTGTTAGAATTACAATATATATTTAATATTCAAAGTGTTTGAAACATTACTCTTGGTATTTATTCCAACACCTGCATTTTCACCCAAGCAGTAACAAGTTAATGTGGAATTTTAGAATTACAGTACAATAGATACAAATATCTCTTGGGTGTAATTGTTGAGTTTGCACGAACAACTCAAGAATAAAGATCACAATTTTAAAGACACTTCCCTGTAATCCAAAATTGAACGCTGGTCAGTCATGCTTGAATACAAAGAAAATACAGGCACAACAGAGCACTAGATGATCCATAACCCAAAACCACCTACCAGATATTATTAATTGTATGTAAGCATTAGCATCAGTTATGCTAATGGCAAGTTCAACAAAAACAAATTAATTTCCTTAATATTTCATGATTTTTCTCTCATTTTCACATTACTAACACAGTTTTAATTCCTAAAGAAAATCTTCCCAATAATACCATAATCCAGATTTGTTTCATATTGCCATAATGGCTAAACCAACAAAAATCATAACACGCTAATCAAACTAAGCACTAAATCAGAAAGGGTCATACAGTGATGCAGAGTGGGAATGTGCTAAAGAAGGAGTATGCAGACATCTGGCAGGAGTTTGCAAGAGTGTGGGTTAGTGGGGCTAGAGGAGAATGCTCAAGGAAAAATATAATCAAAGTTGTTGCAATAAGTTAGTTTCTATTAGAAAGTCAAAGAGTCCGAGTCAGAGTGTAGACTTTCAGCGAGGTCAGTTAGGGCGAGCGTGATAGGGCGGTGGAGACGTTGGGAAGTGAATTTCGTGTCCACTGGTAGACAAGGCAATCTAATAAGATGTGGTGAACTGACAATGCAACCTGGCAATCCTCAGAGCAATGCCTGGCATTTGTCCATGAGGTATCTGTGAGTGAAGCACATGTGGTTGATATGTAGGCTAGAGAGAAGTTTCCCTAACACAACAGCGGTGAGAAGGCTGTAAATCCAAATGTGATTTGACAATGTAATTTACTATGCACCAACTTGAACCACCGATGTTGCCAGCAGTTCCCAAGTTGCTGAGAGATGACTGAAAAAAACAGTGCGAGAAACGAACCCCTCTACGAAACTGTGAGGTCACAGACAGACAACCACAACATACAAAAACATTGACACCAGAGTTAATTGAAAGTTCTTTAATACATGGAGGATGGTTAGGAAGTAAAATTATCCAGGTGAAGAAGTAGGTGGAAGCAGAGACCATACATTAAATAATAGGCATGATAGTGCCTATGAGGGCAGGAATAGTTTGTGACAAAGTAGCTGAGAGGCATGACCTAGAGCCAAGACTCAACACACCAGCAACAAACAGGTGGGTAAAAATGGGCAGGTACATATAATGACAATAAAATAAACCTTTAAATAAATAAGCATAGATTAACATTATAAATGCCTATTAAGGAACTATTGCTCAAGATGGAAACTGAATAAAAAAAAAAAAGGCCAATGCAGTGGTAAAAATAATGTAATTCAGCAGGTGACACCCAGATAAAATACAAGACACACTCTTGAGTGAACAAACCCAACGATAAGGTACTAATGAGCTTCACAATAATAGTTTTATCTGTGTCATTCTTAAGCTTTGCATGAATTGCTCAAGAATATAAACCATATGAAATATATATATATTATATACACCTTTTAGGCTACTTAAATCAGAACAAAAAAATTACACTAGTGACTAAACAAATCACAGCATCATACATAACTGGCAATTAAGAAATAAACAAAACCTTGTGTCACAAACTGCTCAGAGCAAAGTGAGAAACACCTTAGACAGAATGTGAAACACTGGTGAGAGCTGTAATTTTTTTTTTTACCTTAACGGCCATCTCTCTCCAAGGCAAGGTGACCCAAAAAAGGAAAACACATTTACCATTATTCATTTGATTGTTTACTTAAAATTGTTCCAGGCATGATATTATGCCTTTATATTCTCATGTTACATATTTTTGTGATGGTGGTTTCTCACTTTGCAAGAAATAATAACTACATTACAGAGATCAAAAATTAATACTATGTCATGTGATCAAGAGGCAGCCAATATACACACAATAAATCTTTACAAAATATCAGTACCACACTGCAACAGGTAAATATCGACTGTGCTAAAACATTTGTGCAATATGGACAAATGTTCAAGAAGTGTTCACCTATCATTTTTGTAAATTTGCACTTCTGGCCAATCAATTTTATCACATAAATCACGGAATGACTGGGGCTTTAACCCATGGCAAGAGTCCTGAAACACGCAGGCTAGTGCGTTACATAATTCTCTGTTTTTGGTATAAATACAGTACCGAATTCCTTTTAAAGTTCACGTACAAATGACCATTTAAATAATATTTTCAACTGAATATTTATATGCAATATCAACATTAAAGAAAACGAATATGTATCTGCACATTTTCTTCTTGTAAAAAACTCATTATACAGGACCATAGATAGTATATCTATAGATATATTCCAATAACATGGAATAAATGACGAGACATTGTGGAGGCTTGATCCTCTGTCTGCTGAGTAAGAGACAGACGTGCTTCCTATTAGTACTCACAATGCACAGGTGAGTACAAGATGCACATCTGTCTCACACTCAGAAGATGGAGGATCAAGCCTCCACAACGTCTTGTGCTCAATGACTTGCACGGATTTCATGAATTAAACAATTCAAAGCATCATTAATTCCTTATACAGATAACTTCAATTAAAAACTTAAATCTCCCAACTAGTGTATGGTACAGTAGAACCCCTGTATCCACGGATTCTGTATCTGCAGTTTCACTTATCTACAGTTTACTGTGGCCCAAAAATACCTCTTAATTTTGCATAATAATGGCCCCAAAGCACAAAAGTAGTGATGGTGGCAGTTCTTCAAAGCCCAAGAAAAGCTGTGAAATGCTTCCCATCAGTGAAAAAGTGATAATTCTGGACCTATTTTGAATAATTTATCAAATAAACTATCATAGGTATGTATGTAAACGAAAAATGACTCATATATTGGGTTCGCTACTATCCAGGGTAGGTCTTGGAAAGTAACCCCCCCCCACCCTGCAGATATGGGGGACTACTGTATTTGTATTTTGTTTACTGAGGCTGCTTTCCCAAGTGATACATTTATTCTGATGACTCTCAAAATCGTAATAACACGATTGTGAACAAGCCACAGAACGGGTGGGATCTGAACCCATGGCCAGCAAGTTCTAAAGCACTGGCCTGTGATTTTAGGAATTGCTTGATGTGGGTTCAAATCCCATTTCACATTTCAATTACAAAATTTAATATAAAATAGATAAAACAAATCCCTGGTTTCATTAACTTGTGCGGCACACTTTTGTCAGGAACACAAAGCAATTTGTATCAAGGTACACAAAGCCAATGACAAGGCTGTCTTTGTGGAGACCCATGCTATTAGTGGCCAAGCCCAGTTTATATATACATTCATATATATATGTATTTGTTTTCTTTCCTATAAATCCTTCACTTCCTAGATTCATGATTCGTATGAATTTTCATAAACGTATAGACTAATACAGTGTATTAAAATTTAGAACAGCCACATTTATAAAACTGTAAACCATGATAAAACTCCCAACACTTTGGCTTAAATGCATAAGAAAATTCCATACATAACTATACGTACTGGCATTCCCATGTTCCCAGAGATAAACATCAACAGCTGTGGCAAGCAACAATATTTACTTCCAGTATGCCCCCAAAATCTTTATAACAAGTTGCCATTGGCAAATATGTTGTCAGGGTCAAAATACTGTTTAACAGCTCTGATGGCACCTAAGCTCGGCTCCGAGAAGGTCTGATTCATCCACTGACGTCGGATCTTGCCTATACCGTGGTGGTGGGAGATGCTGCCACCACATCCCAGGATTTCATTACGAGCATTACCCTGAAAAATGGCATCCACGGTAAGTTCACAGAGGCAAGACATAAGTTACACGTATAAGGAATAAAAGGGTACAAGACCGTGGCTAGAACAACTCACAATGACCCACACTTAGAAGAACCTGTAATATTCTGGTTCATCCTGAACCGAGCTGTCACTTGACAATGGTCCATTATGGACTGGAATACGTATTATCATAAGTTTCGTCTCTTATGTTAAGAGTTATTTGTGAAGAAGGTACATGTATCTTTCTTCATTTTCTAGTGACAATATGAAACAATTAGAAAAATGGAATTACGTTATGTAATTCTTAAATGCTATTTTACACAAAAACAGACTTAATTATAAGTCACACATTCTTGAGTTAATAAATTCAAAAGATTACAAGATATATTTTGTCATTTAGCCATTTTGAGACACTACTTAGAATTCTTTCTTTAATTAGATATGAATCTTAAAATGTTAATTTATAATCTCACCTCAATCTCTTCATAAACATGCACAGGATCTGAGAGGCCTCTATAGTTGAAGGCAAAATAGAAGTACACACAGGCTCCAGCATCGTAGGTCTGAGTTACTCTGCATGTAACAAAGGTGTGTTGGATTCCTTTAGCTGCAAATTCATAATATTAATTAAATTACTCAGCTTAATTTATATTTACAGGGTAAAAATATATGATTATGTCATGAATATTATGGCACACAACACAGCATGGTGGTTTGATTTTCATTACACAAAGAGGCACTACCATAGAGGTAGCTCTATGATAGTGCTTTCAACTTATTGACTGTAGGAATTCTGCTTCAATTTCTAGGTTGGGCAAAATGTATAAACATGTTACCTTACACCTACTGCTAGGTGAGCAGGGCAACAAATACTTGGGCATTAGGTGACTTGTGGATTACATCCTAGTGGGGAAGGTAGTATAAAGTAGAGCTAAGTTTTTGCAACAAACTAAGGTATGAGAAAAGTTTTTAACTGGTAAATATAAGAGAAACACACTGGGAAAACTGGGACTGCTCTAAAGGGACCCTAAGGGACGTGATTGGTGAGCCAAGTTCTCAGACTTGGTGTAATAACAGTGATAGAGTGAGTGTTTCTTCTTTTTTCATGTCACCCTGGCTCAGTGGGAAATGGCCACTGTATTAAAAAAAAAGTTATAAACCTTGGTAATTGATAATGACAAATTAGTTTAACAGGACATGCATATATCCACGTGTATTTTTTAAACCACATGCATGTATATGGAACTTAACAAACAAATCCTCAATGAAATGAATGTAATAATCAAACATCCAAGCAAAAAAAAAAAAAACTTGAATAAACTAACCTTTACATTCCGACTTGATCCGATGCTTCACATTATGGCATAGAGTGTAAACACGATCCCAGGGAACTGATGTTTCAAAAGACTCGGCAACTATGCCGTAGTCAAATCCCAAGTCCTAAAAAACAGTATTCAACACTTTTAAAGACGTAACTAAAAACTACCGAGATGTTTACACATTAGTTTTTTATAGACAAGAGTAGCTTTATATAAATCTATGACATAGCAACTACTTTTAACAAGGAATTAATCTGCAACTACCGAGATGTTTACACATTAGTTTTTTATAGACAAGAGTAGCTTTATATAAATCTATGACATAGCAACTACTTTTAACAAGGAATTAATCTGCAAGTACTTTTGAGGAGGGGTTATTGAGATGGTTTGGACATATAGAGAGGATGGAACAAAATATAATGACTTTGAGAGTGTATAAAGCTGTAGTGGAGGGAAGGCGGGGTAGGGGTCGGCCTAGAAAAGGTTGGAGGGAGGGGGTAAAGGAGGTTTTGTGTGCGAGGGGCTTGGACTTCCAGCAAGCGTGCGTGAGCGTGTTAGATAGGAGCGAATGGAGACAAATGGTTTTTAGGACTTGACATGCTGTTGGAGTGTAAGCAAGGTAACATTTATGAAGGGTTTCAGGGAAACCGGCATGCCGGACTTGATTCCTGGAGAGAAGTATACAGTGCCAGCACTCTGAAGGAGGGGTGTTAATGTTGCAGTTTTGTAGCTGTAGTGTAAGCACGCCTCTGGCAAGACAGTGCTGGACTGAATGATGATGAAAGTTTTTCTTTGTCGTGCCACTCTGCCTTGGTGGGAAACGGCCTATGTGATAATAAATGTAATAAAAATAATAATAATTCTGAAACCTCTATCACCTTCTGAAGGAATGCAGCTAAGAATGTGATCAAGAGGTCACAGACGACTGGAATTTAAGTCCCTTGAGCATAGTTAAATTATCTTTGAATGTGTTGTAAAAAGAAAAAATACAGTGGACCCCCGGATTACGTCATTATTTCGTTCCAGAATGCTATTCAAGTGCCGTTACCGAACGAATTTGTTCCCATAAGAAATAATGTAAATTAGATTAGTCCTTTTAGACCCCCAAAAATACACTTACAAAAGCACTTACAAAAATACACTTACATAATTGTTCGAGTTTGGAGCAGTACGTAATCCGGGGGTCCACTGTAGACGGAAGGAACAGATAACTCTCCACAAGAGAATCAAAATACCAAAGCCTAGAACAATTTACAAGTATCCCACAATTTGCAGCAGAAACTTAATGAAGACATTTTGATGCGTCATCAACCATGATTAAACCAAAATTTGAAATGGTACAGAATGGACCAAAACATCTAAAGTTTCATCTTCAAATAATGGGTTATTAGTGTAATACAGGCTACTATTCTTAAGAGGAATTCTGATGACAACAAAGCTCATGTGCAGACAGAACCTACAGTATATAATGCAGGTGTCAATTATGTAAGAGTATGAGCTCACCCGTATGTAAGCTATGACAAATGTCAACATGTAGCCTCTCTCCCCGTTAGCTTCACCTGCTGGGATGCCTTTATTGTTGAGTGCTATGGCATATAACTGCTTCTCTTGTGAAGCCACCACCTGCTCACAACCTGTTGGAAAACGTCTTCATTGTGTCATCTTAAACTTTAAACACTCATGTACAGTACTGACACAATACTGTATGCTTATATCCAGATCTACTTGCTCTATTTCACCAACTGTTGCTATCTTGTTATTGTTTCCACCATACACCAGATGAATTATCGGAGTATCTCAGTCTACAATATACTGTTTTTGTGTTTCGCTCATCATCTGGCACATCTAAAAATTCAATGTTGTACCTATGGTATACCTGTGACCAATTTTGAGCTTTTATACCTTTGGAGCCTGGCCTGAGACCAGACGTTTCTGTTGATTGTCTTCTGAACCAGACTGTTGCTGTTGCCAGCCCATTGGGCCATACAGCCATGACAGCTGGTTCATGTAACACTTGGCAACAGACAAAAGATACTCACAGACAATTCACCGTGCTCAGTACTAACACCATAAAGCATTCTCTTTGGAGCAAGAATATGTAAATGTTAAGGTCATACCACATTTTACTAGTTCCTCTTCAACAGTCACTCACATTTAATCTTGCTCCATTCCTATCCCCCAGTCTTCATATTACCATATTTCAAATTAGACAGAATTCTTCCTCTGTAAGCCATGCGTGTCGTAAGAGGTGACCAAAATGCTGGGAGCAAGGGGCTAGTAGCCCCTTCTCCTGTATACATTATTAAATTTATGAAGAGAAACTTTTTTTTTTTGGGGGGGACCACCCTGCCTCGGTGGGATACAGCCAGCGTGTTGAAAAACGATGATTTCAAATTAAACATTAACTTTAACAAGAATACTATATTCAAAACAAACTTTTATGATAGTACATTAATGTTAGTTTCTTACTTTGTGTATAAAAGAACTCTAAACACTATTATAATGACTAATGGAAAAATAATAATCTTGAGCTCACTTGATAACCAACTCACCAAGAAGAATTCTACAACAAATTTTTAAAATAATAAGGATTAAAAGTGACACTACCATTACTGGAACAATTCTCAACTCGGCCATAATTTGTAGGGAAAACTTTAAGCCATTATAATGGTACAATTTTGAATATTACTAATAATCTTTTAAAGACATGTAAAATACACTAAAAAATGGGAGGGTCCACAGTACCTTCAAAGAGGAGAGTTGCAACACACATTAAGTTCACATCAAATCCTCGAATACGTGTGATATATACTTTCTTGATGCCATCAGTCAGCAAACCCAACAAGCCAGTTGGAGGCTTCAGAGCATGGCCTAAAGAAAATAAACTACTAACTAAATATTCAAAAATTCATTTAATTCAAATAATAACAAAATAAAATAATAAGAATAATAATAATAAAAATAAAATGCTGGGAGCAAGGAGCTAGTAACCCCTTCTCCTGTATATATTACTAAATGTAAAAGGAGAAACTTTCGTTTTTCCTTTTGGGCCACCCTGCCTCGGTGGGAAACGGCCAATGTGTTGAAAGAAAGAATAATAAAAATAATAATAATAATAATAATAATAATAATAATAATGATTGAATGAATGAATAGTGATGAAAGTGTTTCTTCTTTTCAGGTCACCCTATTTGGTGGAAGACAGACAATGTGTTAACCCTTTCAGGGTTATTGACGTACTAGTACGGCTTACGCCCTGGGGTTATTGACGTACTAGTACGCCTAAATTCTAGCGCCCTCAAATCAAGCAGAAACAGGCTGTTAGGCCTAGATGTGATAGAATGGGTCTGTGCGGTCAGTGTGCACAGTATAAAAAAATTCCTGCACCACACAGTGCATAATGAGGAAAAAAAAACTCTGACCGTGTTTTTGGTTTAAAACAGCGACTTTGCAGTCTATTTTCGTATGTTATTTTTTGATGTATTCTCGTTTTCCTGGTCTCATTTGATAGACTGGAAGATATATTACAGAAATGGAGATGATTTTGATTGGTTTGACAAAGACAAGTACAGTGGTACCCCGACTTACGATGGTCCCCAAACACACCCTTTTATGTAAGTTTATTTTTTTAAATGTTTTTGTAAGTGTAATTTTGGGGGTCTAAAATGACTAGTCTATTTTACATCATTTCTTATGGAGATAAATTCGTTTGGTAATGGCACTTGAACAGCATTCTGGAATGAAAAAATATCGTAAGTCGGGGTACCACTGTACCTTGAAATTGAGCTCAAAGTAGCGAAAATGTTCGATTTTTGACGATGTTCAAGAGTAAACAAATCACACCATGCATCCAATACACATCAACTGGCGAGTCTAATATTCATGCACAAGTGCTCTAATATTATTTATACCATTTATACAATGATGCAGTTGTATACATAACAGTAAATCTTCTATTTTTTTTGAGAATAAAAATTGAAAATGAAAAGCAAAAGTAATGTAAGAGGGGCCTGGAAATGTGACTAATGAACAGAGAAGACGTTATTTTAGTGCCAGGAATGTCTGCCTTGTTTATTCTGGACCCTATTTTGAAATTGGCATCCTTTGAAATTTGTGTGAAATTGGCCAAATTGCCATTTTCTGACCACTATTTTGGGTAGTTGTAATAAGTAAATAGGCGGTTTCTTGTACTCAATCGATAGAAGAAATGGAGTTCTAGCGGAATAGCTATAACTGTAGTTGCCTGAAACATGGGAATTTGCCGAAAATAGGGCTCAAAGTGGGCGAAATCGCCGATGCGTAAGTGTCATGGCTGCCGCTAACTTCGCGAAAGCATAATTCCGTTAGTTTTCGATCAAATTTCATAATTTTTGTGGCGTTATGATCGGAAAAAAGATTATCTATCATTTCATAAGAAAAATTTTTTTTTTTTTTTTAAATTCTTGGACCCTGAGAACGAGTTTCGGAGACCTCCCTTGGACCCTGAAAGGGTTAAAAACAAAGATAGTAATAATGATGGGGAGGGATAGAATGATGAAGAGAGTGTAAATCTGTAACAAAAGTTGATGCCCATAGAATAAAATGTAATTAAACAAGATTTTCAGTTTATCAAACAGCTGAAGTAAAGTTTCCTCAAAACTCAATTCACTAATGCCTCCATAAAATATTACAGTAATGAATTTTGATACCACATAATATCTAGAAAGAGGAATATCATCAGTGTTAAAGAAGACTACAACATACACCATCTCTCACCAAATTTGAACTGTTCATTATCCATTAAGCGTATGGAGGCAGGCTGGCAGCGGTGTAGCGCAACTTCTCGCATGCAGCTCACTCCACTGGCGAAGTCTGGGAAAGCAATGGAACCATAGCGCTGGATGACAGGCAGAGGTCGAATCTTGATGGTCACCTCTGTTATCACACCTAACGTACCTGTGGACCCATTAATAATAATATTAATAATTATGATAGTTGTCTTTTGTAGTATACAGGTAATGTAGTTTACATGTAATAAATATTGTTAAGTACAAAAGAAAGCCACTAGCACGCTGGGCATTTCAGGCAGACTAATCCTAATGCTTAAAGAATACTTAAGAACTAGACATGGGTTATTAAGTAGGTTTTTAAATGTACAAAAATGAGAGGTAGCTACATCAACAATAGTAAAAATAAACAAATTTCTTTTACATTATACAGACAATGACTTTTCCATTAACTAACTGCTGAGGCTATGAAATTTCTGATTAAAACAATATATTAATCCAGACACAATTTCTTTAATAAAATATTAAAGAAACATATGAGAGACATTTTGAGTCGTGGCTGAACAAAATAAACTCTCCTCAAGGAATGTCAGTTTTGTTCAGCCAGTATAGAAGGGCCCCACTTATGCAGCAGGTTAGGTTCCATGTAAATTGAATCATAGCATTTTTTTCACTTTCAAATGCACATAAAATCCTTATAACATGTTTACACTATCATTTATTAAGTGAGCAATAGAGCTAGACCTAAAAAATTCATATACAGTACACACATTACTTACCTTAAAATATTTTCGTCCTTAGCTTATAGTGAGCGGAGAATATATTGTAGGAAGTCTAGATTAATGAAGAATGGGTATAATTGAAAAACCACTGTATTAGCAAAATGCTGTAAAGCAAAGTGCTGTAAAGCAAAGCGCTATAAAGTGGGGCCCTCCTGAACTGTCTCAAATAATGATGTCATTTGAAGTTCATTAATTGTTCTTGTTGAGGTATTATTGTTTGTGAAATACAGTAGGACAGGATTATCCACTAGTAGCCCAAAATTGGGAGAGGAAACTCTAGACGTTATCGAGTCACTATTGATACTCAATGTTCCAGGATGAAGTCAAGCTTTGAAGTTTCCTCTCCAAACTGTGCATTAACAATGAATTGTTCCAGTCACGGTTTTGCAACTCAATCTTCATAGGATTAACAACTAATTCTGAAAATGAAAACTTAGTACAAGACTTATAGATTCAGGGCTGTCTTATTTGGCACTAGTTCACCATTCTTCCTCCAGGCTACCACTGACTACCACCTTGCCCATTATGATAGTGCTTTTAAGATTTACTGAAGACCCTATTTTATGTAGACAAACAAGAGGCTAAATCCCTTGCCTTCAGAGCCGAGAATGAAATGGTGGACATCAGGGCCAGCGGAGAGCCTGGGACCTGCTGTGTAACGCTCCACTGTGCCCACCGGGGTCACTACCTTCACCTGTACCACAAGGTCTTCAATATTTCCATAAATGTTTTTCTTCATCCCTGAAGCTCTGGTTGCAACCCATCCACCAAGACTAAGTAACAAAGTAAAAGGCAATTACAGTAATTCTGGTTAAAACATATTACAATATGTACATACAAAATTACAATAGGCATTGGAGTTAATAAAAAATTACTGCAGGGGACTGAAAAATCTCTCATTCATAGTAATAGACATAATTACTACCAGCAAAAACAGTTTTCAGTGCAAATTGACATTAAAAATTAAAATGAGGAGGACAGATCATTTCACAGCAGGGATTAACATTAAAAATATTACTCTCAGATTAATTAAAAAAGAATCATAGCACAATTAACATCAAAATACTAAAATCAGCAAATACATAAACAGAATTATCCTTCTATAAAAGAAGGAAATGCAAGTACAATGCTGCAAGGATAAATTATGAGTCTTTAATTTTTGTTGATGGTAAGCATTGCATGGGATTTTGAGGAGTCCAGGGACAATTTTCAACCCTGTATGGTAGACAATCCATGAACAATGGAGTCCAGAAAGGCAGTATGAAGCTTATACCAAGCCAAAAATGCATATTAAGTCCAATAATCTTGAAATTATTGACAACTGCTATTCAAAGGTAGTTTATTCTGTACCAAACCCAGAAAATTTTTAATTCTTTAGCAACAAAAACAAGTAAAGTGATCAAATTAACGTACTGTGCATAATTTATGGTAAATTTTGTATATCAAAGGCCATCTGAACCAAGAAGTGTGAAAATGAAGGAGAGAGCATGTCATAAGTTACATAAAAAACTTACTCAAGTAATCTCTTACCTAGAAAATTCATAGGAATCAGGTTCATGGCCAGTAGTGTAGCCTCGGACATGAAGTTGTTTTTCAAGATCTTGCCCAATAATACCAGCTTCAATCCTCGCTGTTAAATTCTTTTCATCTAACCACAAGATACGACACTGAAAAACATATACAGAATTAAGTAACTTCTTTTATTTTAATGAATGGTTTAGAGAACCAACAAGATGATAAATAAGACACTTGTGAAACACTCTGCAATCTTTATTCTGGAAACATTTCACCAGTCAGTGGCTTCTTCAGTCCAATGCAGAACAATGGTGGAAGATGAGGAGGAGTTTGAGGTAATCAGTCCCTCAGTCTGGAGTCGACATGTTCAGCCCATGGATAGAAAACATTGACTCCAGACTGAGGGACTGATTACCTCAAACTCCTCATCTTCCATCATTCATCTCTGTACTGGACTAAAGAAGCCACTATCTAGCAAAACATTTCCACAATCAAAATTCCCAAATGTTGCCCAAGTGTCTCATTCTTCAAAATCCTTTGATATTGAAAAGAAAATGCGTACTCATGCAACAAGTTTTCACCACTCACCATCTGCGAGGTATCAAGGGACACTATCATTCTGCTCTCCTCTTCTGGGCATAACAAAGCTCCGGAGACGCTGGTGCCGCCACCGAATGGTATGAGAGCAGTCTGGCATCGACAAGCCAAGTCGACAAGTTTCTCTACCTCGCTATGGCTTTCTGGAGGCAAAAAATAACGGTCAGGTAACATGAACGGAAGTCAGAAGCAAGTAGAACAAGATAAATATGTACAACTTCAAGAGACCTACCCAGTTAATAATCCTGGGCCCTTATACAGTGATCCTGGGCATCTATAAAGTTATCTTGGGCCCCTATACAGTGATCCTGGGCCCCTATACAGTGATCCTGGGCCCCTATACAGTGATCCTGGGCCCCTATACAGTGATCCTGGGCCCCTATACAATGGAACTTTTGACATTTTAATTCATATTAACACATCACAAGATGCTAGTTATTACATAGTCAATGGAAGCACTAAACCCACAGAGGCAATACTACAGCACCAGGGGAAACAGGAGGTAATCAGTTTGATCCAAGGAAAGAAAGAGTAGTTCCAATTCCCAAGATCAAGAGTCCTTTACCAGTATCAATGAACAACCACCTCCCTTCCTTGAAGGAAGTTTCTCCAATAAATGTTAGTGTAAACAGACCATTCTCACTTTACACAGTCTATACTTGTGGGATAGTATTTCAAAACTACAACTTTATATAACTATCACACATTAAACATGCAAGATTTATCCAAACATTTAAACCTTTATCATATACAGGTGCTCCTCAACTTATGATATTTTGACTATGATGGTGCAAAAGCAATTACTTTGGAGATGTAACTAAAGATAATTATCCAGCATGAAGACGATAAGTCTAACTTGTATTCATTTGTTTACTTTTCAATACTGGTTACAGTAATTATTTGTTTATTGACTTAGTGACAGTAGTTAAATTATTTACTTATTTATTTAGAATATCATATTCATATTCGACTTATGATTTTATCGACTTACGATGGGTTTGTTGAAAGGTAACCCCATCGTTAGTCGAGGACCACTTGTACGTGTAATGTTTATTGCCCTTGTAGTCTTAAGTTAGGCTTAGGCTTATCCGAAATGCTCTGCATAACCATGGGCTTTCAACGTGCATTCAATTGTCACGTATTCCTGTATAAACAATGTGTCATGTGGAAATAAACTTTGAAATTTGAATACTTACTAGGCCATACTACTAAATCTGGGATTCTTGGAAACATTCCTTCTCTAAGTGTGAATATTTCCGCCAGTGTGTGGCCATGAGCACGGAAGAGCCGGTCCTCTCCCTCTAAACTATGGGTTATCCCCAATGTTTGTATTTCATCTAGGAAGTCTGAAAAATAAGTGTGAACACTGATTACCTTACAAGAAATAGAAATATTTATTTGCAAAATAACAAATTACAGATCTATAATCACTGCAGTATACAGTACAGAACTTGTGTTATATTTGAGACATCTTCCATGGGAAAGTGGAGAAGAATCAAGGCACCTCCTGTGAGGAAAAAATTGGCAACAAAATATTTTGAATTACAAACCTTGCTGTATAGTTGGTTGAGGAAAGTGTTGAGGTTGAGGCGGAGGTTGAGGAGGGGTGCAATCCTCAAAGTTGACCCCTAAAGTCCCCCTCACCCAGCTGGCAAAGTGAGGCAAAACCAGATTGCCAATTTTGTACCTGGAGAAGTAACAATAGATGTAGAAAGAACAAAAAGGAACAATACCAACATATGTATAGGAGAAAGAAGCTTATGACGATGTATGTTAGTCTGGCTAGTTAATTAAGGGTCCAAGTCGGACCAAAACCTCATTTATAAGCATCTTTCTATTTACAGGTTATTTGTGTACAAGATGCAGAGAATAAAAAGGAACTATACCACAACTGGAACAACACACTAATAACTTGAACGTAGAAGAATGACACTTATGAAGTCGGACCGAAACATTGCCACAAGTTTCCTTCTCCTATGCGAGGGATGTGCGTGTTTAACACTAGATGTAGTTCAAACACATTAAGGAAAACAACCAAGGAAGCTACAGTATCCATCACAGTATATTTCACTATTAACAGATATGTCATTCTTTAGTAAATGTCTGTGTGCCCTGGATGGTTGCTGTATACTAACCTATTACATATCACTATAGTACTACTACTATACTAAACCTTCAATTAAATTGAGTGTGAGGATGGAAATGACAATCGTGATGGACATTAGAGATTGTTTTACCATAACAATAAGAACGAACAATTCTCTAAGTAACGGACTTTGTCCATTTTTCAATCAACTGACCCCAGCAGATTTTGTGGCCATATTTCCGAAGTGTATTAAATCAAAGCTTTGCAATGTGTGTAAATTACTGTAAATATGTTTGCCTCTGAAAAAGTGTTATATTAGCTGCTCACCTGTTTCCTGTAAAGGATACATAGTAATCCTTCTCCTTGTGAACCACAAACTGTGAATCTTTATAACCCCAGCCATTCCATTTCAGCACTTCTTGCCTGTTGAGAAAAAAAATTATATAGTGATTTACAGCAAAATTTGTAAAAGTGTTACAAAGATTACTGTAAATAAATTTTCAACATGTTCTCCCTATTACCAATAGGTCTATTTCTCTGCACACTACATAGCCATGACGCTAGATACTGTGGCAAGTGTTGAT
The DNA here is from genome assembly GCA_009830355.1 of Cherax destructor. Classification (NCBI taxonomy): domain Eukaryota; kingdom Metazoa; phylum Arthropoda; class Malacostraca; order Decapoda; family Parastacidae; genus Cherax; species Cherax destructor. The sequence goes on from WNWK01003788.1 coordinate 97,086, forward strand.
ACCTAATTATTAGTCTTTGTACCAGCTAACCTCGTGTCCATTATCTGGCTAATTATTACCATATCCTTGGCCTAAATAAACAATTCTAAATTTTCTTAATTTTACTAGTTATACAATATACAGTGGACCCCCGAGTAACGAGCATAATTCATTCCAGAAGCCTGCTCAAGTGCCATTACCGAACGAATTTTCTCCCTTAAGGAATAATGTCAATTAGGTTAGTCCATTTCAGACCCCCAAAAATACACTTACAAAAGCACTTACAATAATATACAATACAATATTATATTTTTATTATAATAATTAAGGTGCTAACTCAGGTACTAATTTACTTTACTTTCATTGTTTGCTATCATTTTCCCTAGCTCCTTTATTCCCAGCTTTAGTAAACTACCATAGTTCAATTAATTGCATTTGTATAAATTGACTAAGGTACAAATTCACGTGCCAAGAACTCTGTCAAATACCCTGTATCTCTACAAACTCTTATTAAAAATTTGTAATAATCAAATAGTTCCTAAGCATTTATTATAGTATCATATTATTAAGTTTAGTATTATCTATTCTTCTCAGGTCTAGTTATAGAATCACATCAAATCTTATGATTACAGGAATTGATCCTGATATCAACCTATTATTAAATGACTTACATGATTCCAACAGCAACTGTAACTATTACACAGCAGATCAAGCAAAGACATTACTCAGAGCCAACAATAACATAACTATCTTCAATTACAATGTTAGATCTTTGAGCAAACATTATGATGACCTCACAGCACTACTCCAATCCCTCCAGACCAATATGTCAATCATTACACTCACTGAGACCTGGCTGAAGCCTGATACTACAGATGTCTATGGCATCCCAGGTTACACAGCCATTCACAATTGCAGGACAGATCAGCGAGGGGGTGGAATAGCTATATATTACTCAGATCAACTTGAATGTATCAATAACTCTTGCATAAGGGATGAGCATGGAGAATATATTATAGCTAAATTTAAATCAAAAGACCTGCAAAAACCCCTCACAGTGATAAACATCTACAGATTACCACAGTCAAACATTCACCATTTTAGTGAAAAACTAGGTAACCTAATAACTGATGCACACATGAACAAAGACCATTTGCTGCTCACAGGAGACTTCAATATAAATCTCCTACATGACCAGGACCCACAAGTAACAGAATTCACAAACACTATGAGCAACTGCTTGTTACTACCAACAATATCAAAACCTACAAGAATCTCTGAGACTAGTACCTCATTACTAGACCACATCTGGACTAATACTATAGCCCCTCTAGAAACATATACAGATACTAATGAATGCATCAAGAATTTCCTTAACAAAACCCACCACCTCTATAACAAACATTGCCCTAAAAAAACTAAACAGATCACAGCTAAGAGACTTAACAATCCCTGGCTAACACCCAGCATCCTTAAATCCATTAACAAAAGGCACCAATATGAAAACAATACAGAAGGGTCTAATAACCAGAGAACAATCCAAACGCTATTCATCAACCCTTACCAGCCTGATAAGGAGATCAAAAAAATTGTATTATGAGAACAGACTCCAGAACATAAAAGGTGATATGAAAAAGACCTGGAAGACCCTATCTGCAATTCTAGGAAATAATAAGATAGCGAAAAACAACACCATCAAATTATCAAGAGCAGATGAACCCCTACTCTCACCTACTGAGACAGCAAACAGACTTAATGTTTTCTTCTCCACCATAGGAAAGAATCTAGCGAGTAAAATCCCAAGCTCAAACACCCGTCCAACAGACTACCTCACAAACACCTACCCTAATACGCTATTCCTAGCTCCTACCAACCCAATTGAAGTCTCGCTCATAATCAACACCCTTAAAAACAAGGCAGGAGACATAAACAGCCTACCAACTTTTATGTACAAAAAGCTTCACAGGTACTGTCACCAATCATAGCAACACTATTCAATAAATCCATTGAAGCCTCTACCTTTCCATCAATTCTCAAAATAGCTAGGGTCACCCGATCCACAAAGGAGGTGATCAAACAGACCTGAATAATTATAGACCAATTTCTAATTTACCATTGCTTTCTAAAATCTTCGAAAAATTAATTCATAGACAAATCTATTCCTACCTCGTCTCACACAATGTACTCAACCCTGTCAATTTGGATTCAGTACAAACAAGAGCACAAACGATGCTATTACGCACATGTTGGAGTTAATATATACAGCACTTGAGAAAAAGAAGTCCCACTGGGAATCTTCATTGATCTCCGCAAAGCTTTTGATACAGTCGACCATGATTTACTGCTCACAAAATTAGCACACTATGGTATAAGGGGCACCCACTCAACTACCTAAAATCATACCTCACCAACAGAAGCCAATACGTGTACACAAATGGAGCGAACTCTTCCACACAACCAATTAGAGTCGGAGTCCCTCAAGGAAGTGTCCTGGGGCCACTCCTATTCCTCATTTACATAAATGACCTACCGAATGCATCACAACTACTCAAACCCATTTTATTTGCAGATGACACAACATATGTCTTCTCTCACCCAAATCCAGTTATACTGGCCAACACTGTTAATGCCGAATTACAGAAAATATCAACATGGATGACGACTAACAAGCTTACTCTCAATACTGACAAGACCTACTTCATACAGTTTGGAAGCAGTCACAAATGTTCCACTTAACATAACACTTAATGGTACACCCATCACAAGACTCACAGAGGGAAAATTCCTAGGAATCCACCTTGACAGTAGCCTTAAATTCCAAACACATATACAACAAATTTCCAAGAAAATCTCGAAGACAGTAGGCATATTATCAAAGATACGCTATTATGTACCTCAATCAGCTCTCCTTGCACTATATCATTCACTTATCTACCCGTATCTCACCTATGGAATCTGTGCATGGGGATCAACAACGTTAAATCACCTTAGACCACTCATAACACAACAAAAGGCCGCAGTCAGAATGATAACAAATTCCCACTCTAGACAGCATACTCCAACAATATTCAAAAGTCTCAAACTATTCACCGTAAAGAACATTCATACTTACTCTTGTGCCTACTACATATATAAAACTTTACACTCTAATATAAACCCTCTGCTCAAAACTCTCCTCACCAACTTTAATAGGACCCATGACCACAACACACGACACAGATCACTTTTTGATATACCCCGTGTTCATATCAACCTATGTAAAAATTCTATGCACATAAAGGGCCCCAGAATCTGGAATTCATTACCAGTAAATATTAAGATAATCTTGTCTGAAAATCAATTTAAGACTCAACTCAAAAACCACCTACTCACCCAAACCTAAATGATCATGCTATAAACTACTTTGAAAAATGCTCATTGTTACTTTCCTATACGATAATCTCAATTTTTAATAATATGTTACTATTATCTTACCTCCTACTCATATTATAAGTTAATGTCAAAAATGCTCAATGTTATTTTCCTTAAGATAATCTCAATTCCATATTATCATTCAAGAATCTTAACACCTGTAACAATCTAAGATCTAATATCATTATATAATAATTTAAACAGTAAAATTTCATCATATTGTAATTTTGAAAATAATTTTTAACTAGAATAAACTCAATAAATTTCTCTAATATTAAGTACATAGTTTTTAAGGACTAGAATAAGCTGCCCCTAATGCCATGGCATGTCAGTGGCTCTCCTTGCACTCAATTTACATTGTAACTTCCGATACCCATGTAACCTGCAATGAAATAAAATTTGTTTGTTTGTTGTTTGTTTGTTAGTTGTACAATTTCCGAGGTGCTCGTAACTCGGGGGTTCACTGTACTTAGTACGTATTATGAACCATTTGACTGGGTAACCAAAACTGCAAGTCAATTAACCATTCTTCGATTTACACTTTGTATTCAATGGCAAGGCTTTTTTGATGAAGAAAGCCTATTTATTTTCATAACTATTAATTATTATTATTATTATTTAGGGAAAAGTGCTAAAGCAGTAAGGGTCACACAACACCTGGGGAATGGAAAGCAATCAGGTTTGATCGAAGGTGAGAACAGGTCCAATTTCTTGAATCAAGAGCCCCTCACCAGTATCAGTGTACCTCCCTTAAGGAAGAAAGCCTAAGTTTGCCCTGACAGCTCTTTCTAGTATCTACATGTCATATTTCACAGCTTTTCTGGAAGCTGACAGAAAAGAGAACTTTGCTAATAAACATCATTTTAAGTAAAAAAATATACGTATGTATATAAAAAAATTATATTATATTGACAAGTAAATGAGATTATTATTACTATCATAACTAAGTGCTAAACCCATAAGAGTCATACAGTGCTGCAGGGAAGGGCATGCTAAAGGTTTAATATGCTTGATCAGAGAGTAGAAAGGGTGGAGAGTATATCGGAGGTAGAGTTAGTAAGGGGGCCGAGAAGTGCTAAAGGAAGTATAATCAAAGTGAGTGTAAATGTATAGCATTTAGGAAAAAACTAAATTCTTTATTAAGGTAAGTCGTACAGTAGGCAGGATGTAATGGTTGAGAAAAGTAACAAGTTGAAGAATGAGACATTCGTCCAACACTTGGGAATATCTATTGGTAAAATGTTTCAACAACCAGCAACTTCTTCAGTCCAATACAAAGAAGAACAATGAAAGATGAGGAGAATGAGGTAATCAGTCCCTCAGATTGGAGCTGATGTGTTCAGTCCATCAATCTTGAGACTGAAAACATCGACTTCAAGCTGAGGGACTGATTACCTCATTCTCCTCATCTTTCATCGTTCTTCTCTGTATTGGACTGAAAAAGCCAATGGCTGGCAAAACATTTCCCCAATAAAGATTCCCAAACTTTGCACAAGCATCTCATTCTCCTACAGTAGACATAGCACGTTACAACACAATAAGGAATTGGTATTTTGAGTGATTACAAACTGTATTTATTAGTAAATTACAATAGTACATATTACAAAGTAATAAATACTAAAAATTGTTTCATCTAGGTAGAAATGGATCTTTAACCAAACCAAAATTTTTTTTTAATATTTTTTTTATTTTCTAGTGGGGGTTATTCCAGTAAGTTAACTTATACGTATGATTATATAATTACTGTATATGCAAAAATGACATTTTGGGATGAATCTAGGATATTTCTACCAAATTTAAGAAGGATTTAAATTCATTAATTACAACCTTTTATTAAATTTAGTATGGAAATGTATCTGTGGATAGAGAAGAATTATTATATTCATTCATCTCATTATATTCATGTGGAGCTTGGGAATGAAAGTTTATTTAGGTACACATAAGTACAATTATTATACATAATAACAAGTGTAAATTACCCCCAGGATAACCCCAAAAAATAAAGCGATGTTTGTATAATTTTAATGTCCTTATACATAAGCGGATAATATTTATTGTCATTGTAGTCTTAAATGAATATATAGGTACAGTGGACCCTCGGTTAACGAAAGGTCCCGTTAACGAAAGTTTCGGAAAACGTAAGCTTTTTTCGGAATCGGTTAGCGAAAAATTCCTCGGTTACCGAAAGGTATTAGACGTGTCCGCCTGCTCCGCGCAAGCGCAGGACACCAGTGAAGCGTTGTTTACCATTGAGAGAACATTACCTAGCGCGCTCTTTCAAAGATTCACAATATATTTGGTGTCTTTTTTGGTGGTTTAGTGATTGTCACTGTGAAATAAGTCACCATGGGTCCAAAGAAGCTTCCTAGTGGCACCCCAGTGGTAGCATTCATGGAGGGAGTGTAGCATTCATGGAGGGAGTGTAGCATTCATGCAGGGAGTGTAGCATTCATGCAGGGAGTGTAGCATTCATGCAGAGAGTGTAGCATTCATGCAGAGAGTGTAGCATTCATGCAGGGAGTGTAGCATTCATGCAGGGAGTGTAGCATTCATGCAGAGAGTGTAGCATTCATGCAGAGAGTGTAGCATTCATGCAGGGAGTGTAGCATTCATGCAGGGAGTGTAGCATTCATGGATGGAGTGTAGCATTCATGGAGGGAGTGTAGCATTCATGCAGGGAGTGTAGCATTCATGCAGAGAGTGTAGCATTCATGCAGGGAGTGTAGCATTCATGCAGGGAGTGTAGCATTCATGCAGGGAGTGTAGCATTCATGCAGGGAGTGTAGCATTCATGCAGGGAGTGTAGCATTCATGCAGGGAGTGTAGCATTCATGCAGGGAGTGTAGCATTCATGCAGGGAGTGTAGCATTCATGCAGGGAGTGTAGCATTCATGCAGGGAGTGTAGCAGGCATGCAGGGAGTGTAGCAGGCATGCAGGGAGTGTAGCAGGCATGCAGGAAGTGTAGCAGGCATGCAGGGAGTGTAGCAGGCATGCAGGGAGTGTAGCAGGCATGCAGGGAGTGTAGCAGGCATGCAGGGAGTGTAGCAGGCATGCAGGGAGTGTAGCAGGCATGCAGGGAGTGTAGCAGGCATGCAGGGAGTGTAGCAGGCATGCAGGGAGTGTAGCAGGCATGCAGGGAGTGTAGCAGGCATGCATTAAAAGAAAAAGAAGGGAAGTAACCCCAGAGAGGGACTTGTTACCTGAAGTCCTTTTGGAGGGGATTTCCTTCCAACCATTAACACCCTGCCCTGTCAGCAACTCTACCTTCCAGATGCTTGCAACTCTTCAATAAAGGTAAGTAAATGTTATTGTTTTTTTTTTTTTGAGTGATTATTTTTTTGTGGAACGAATTAATTGTATTTACATTATTTCTTATGGGAAATAAGGTTTCAGATAACAAAAGATTCAGATTAAGTAATAGCTCCTGGACCGGATTAATTTCGTTAACCGAGGGTCCACTGTACTCATAAACAGTTACATAAATTATCATACATAGCAGCATATACCTGGAGTATACTTGGAGAGGGTTTCAGGGGTCAACGCCCCTGCGGCCCAGTCTGAGACCAGGCCTCATGGAGGATCAGGGTCTGATCAACCAGGCTGTTACTGCTGGCTGCATGCAAATTGACGTACGAACAACAGCCAGGTACTGACTTTTGGTGAAAATTACCCACCAGGACAACCCAAAATAGTCAGACCATTGAGGTCCTTGTTATAACTTATTATTTATTTAAGCCTTAAAACTTAAAACAGCTAAGTAACTTCACCATGTGACAAGCAGTTACAATAAGTAATCAGTAATGAATTAAGTTTATGAGTGGAACAAACTCCCGAGTACCGTCATAGAAGCTAAGGCGTTGTGTAGTTTTAAAAATAGGTTGGATAAATACATGAGTGGGTGTGGGTGGGTGCGAGTTGGACCTGACTAGCTTGTGCTACTAGGTCAGATGCCGTGCTCCTCCCTTAAGTGAATATGACTGACCTGACTAGATCAAGGCATTGGCTTAAGTCAGTGGGAGAATTGGACCTGCCTCGCATGGGCCAGTAGGCCTCCTGCAGTGTTCCTTCTTTCTTATGCTTTTATGTTTAGACTGCCCATAATGTCAAGGCATGATAGTGGCTCTCTTTGCACTACAAATCATTGTAAACCCTACCAATGTAAATATACTTCCAACAATATGTCAACCACATTGTAAACCTGGAGTTTACCTGGAGAGAGCTCCGGAGGTCAATGCCCCCGCGGCCCGGTCTGTGACCAGGCCTCATGGTGGATCAGGGCCTGATCAACCAGGCTGCTACTGCTGGCCGCACGCAGTCCAACGTATGAACCATAGCCCGGCTGGTCAGGTACCGACTTTAGGTGCCTGTCCAGTGCCTGCTTGAAGACAGCCAGGGGTCTATTGGTAATCCCCCTTATGTATGCTGGGAGGCAGTTGAACAGTCTTGGGCCCCTCACACTTATTGTGTTCTCTCAACGTGCTAGTGGCACCCCTGCTTTTCATTGGGGGGATGTTGCATCGTCTGCTTAGTCTTTTGCTTTTGTAGGGAGTGACTCTCATGTGCAAGTTTGGTACTAATCCCTCTAGGATTTTCCAAGTGTATATAATAATGTATCTCTCCCACCTGCATTCTAGGGAGTACAGGTTTAGGAACTTCAAGCGTTCCCAGTAATTGAGGTGGTTTATCGCAGTTATGCGTGCCGTGAAGGTTCTCTGCACATTTTCTAGGTCAGCAATTTCACCTGCCTTGAAAGGTGCAGTTAGTGTGCAGCAGTATTCCAGCCTAGATAGAACAAGCGACCTGAAAAGTGTCAACATTGGCTTGGCATCCCTGGTTTTGAAGATTCTCATTATCGATCCTGTCATTTTTCTAGCAGATGCGATTGCTACAGTTGTATGGTCCTTGAAGGTGAGATCCTCTGACATGATCACTCCCAGGTCTTTGACATTAGTTTTTCGCTCTATTGTGTGGTTGGAATTTGTTTTATACTCCGACAAAATTTTAATTTCCTCACGTTTTCCATATCGGTAATTGAAATTTCTCATCATTGAACTTCATATTGTTTTCTGCAGCTCATTTAAAGATTTGGTTGATGTCTGCTTGGAGTCTTGCAGTGTCTTCAACGGTGGACACTGTCATGCAGATTCGAGTGTCATCTGCAAAGGAAGACACGGCATTGTGGCTGATATCCCTGTCTATGTCTGATATGAGGATGAGGAACATGATGGGAGCGAGTACTGTGCCTTGTGGAACAGAGCTTTTCACCGTATTCGCCTCAGACTTTACTCTGTTTACTACTACTCTTTGTGTTCTATTTGTTAGGAAATTATAGCTCCATCTACCAACTTTTCCTGTTATTCCTTTATCATGCATTTTGTGTGCTATTACACCATGGTCACACTTGTCAAAGGCTTTTGCAAAGTCTGTGTATATAACATCTGCATTCTGTTTGTCTTCTAGAGCATCCAGGACCTTGTCATAGTGGTCCAGTAGTTGGGACAGACAGGAGCGGCCTGCTCTAAACCCATGCTGCCCTCGGTTGTGTAATTGATGGGTATCAAGATGGGTGGCGATCTTGCTTCTTAAAATCCTTTCAAAGATTTTTATGATATGGGACATTAGCGCTATTGGTCTGTAGTTCTTTGCTATTGCTTTACTGCCGCCTTTGTGGAGCGGGGCTATGTCTGTTGTTTTTAGTAGCTGCGGGACGATCCCAGTGTCCATGCTCCCTCTCCATAGGATGTTAAAAGCATGTGATAGGGGCTTCTTGCAGTTCTTGATGAACACGGAGTTCCATGAGTCTGGGCCTGGAGCAGAGTGCATGGGCATGTCATTTATCGCTTTTTCAAAGTCATTTGGCATCAGGATAATGTCAGATAGGTTTGCGTCTACCAAGTTCTGTGGAACTCTAAAAAAATTCATTTAGGTCTTCGACTTTCAGTCTGGTTAGCAGCTCGCTAAAAACTGAGTCATACTGGGACTTTAGTAGCTCACTCATTTCCTTGCTGTCATCTGTGTAGGATCCATCCCATTTAAATAGGGGCCCAAAGAAATAAAAAAAAATTGAAAAGGAGATAATGCTTAAGTTTGCCCAAAATGCTCTGCATAACCATGAGCTTTCCGTGTCCATTACCACATGTCAGTCATCTCTGTACATTGTATCATGTGCAAATAAATCTTTGACTTTGACTTTAAGGTCCTTGTAAAGTAATCAGATCTGACAGAGGATGTCGCCAATCCCTTGAACCACGATCTCTTCACCACCATAAAGGCCACTCCCTTGAAGGGCAATTAACATTATAACTAAGGCAAGCGTTAAACCCTTAGGAGGGATGAGCCAACATTTAAAAAAAGCGTCATTACCGTCTCCTGGGCAGTGATGGGAGAGGAGTGTTATCAGAGCCCTGCCCATCTTGCCTCTCCCCGCCACCTGTCGCCGCCCACACCACGCCCTCACACCCTCTCCTCGCATCTCCACACCTCTCCTCCACGCCCGCGCCGCCCTGGCCATCACCTGGCACTTCCTCACGTCTCTGTGAGGTCAAATGTCTCTGTATAACAGAGAGTCTGAGTGTAGCAGACGACGCCATGTTGTTGTCACTCTCCTCACTAACTTAACACACAACCTACCCACCACACTTAGTATACCTAAATTACAACATTTACACAATTACAATCAAATTCCTACGTCATTTCCTCTTACAAAAACTTATAAATTTATAATTTTTGCGTTTAAAAGTCATTAAATGTATTTATTGTTTTAAAAGCATTGGCACAAAAGATGCCCTATTGATCAGCTGAACGCTAAATTTAGCAATAAAAAATTATTTACTAACTACTATGTTAAAATTGATGAATACCAGCATTACAGGTGTTTATAAGTTTGCAATAATCGCCAATGAGCGATAAAAGATACAAAATAACCACAGGAGGGGGGAACTGAATGATAGCTCTAGGCCTTTCGTGTTGCAATCAACACATCATCAGGAGCTTGCAATGCTGCAGAAATAGAGTAGGAAATCCAGGCAGATTCGTTCATATGAACGACTCTCTGGATTTCCTACTTTATTTCTGCAACACTGCAAGCTCCTGATGATAAGTTGATTGCAACACGAAAGGCCTAGAGCTACCATTCAACTCCCCTCCCCTGTGGAAAGGCTGAGTAACTAATAACTACTGAGTCAATCTTTATCATCAGTAAAAACATCAAGTCATCACAGGTTAGTTTAAAAACGTCTGAGTGTCGACCTGTTGATGATCAGGTGAGTACTGATAGATTAAACAGTCTATCTCAACTAATAGAAAAAGCAACGCACCTGAGCTGATAGGGTGTCTGAGTGTTGTGTGTTGTGTTGTGTTGTGTTGTGACTGTTGTGTTGTGAGTGTTATTGTGAGTGTTATTCTGAGTGCTCATCTGATCACCTGTCTGTCCCGTGTGGATCCACTATACTGCCATTAACAACATTGCAGACCTGGAGAATATACAGAGAACCTTCACTGCACGTATAAGTACCATAAAGCATCTAGATTACTGGGAATGGTTGAAGGCCCTTGACCTGTACTCCCTGGAACGAAGGCGAGAAAGATACATGATAATATACACTTGCAAAATCCTAGAGGGACTAGTCCCAAATCTACACACAGAAATCACTCCCTACGAAAGCAAAAGACTCGGCAGGAGATGCAACATTCCCCAATGAAAAGCAGGGGCGCCATGAGTACGCTAAGAGACAACACAATAAGTGTCAGGGGCCCAAGACTGTTCAACTGCCTCCCAGAATACATAAGGAGTATTACCAATAGACCCCTGGCTGTCTTCAAGAAGGCGCTGGACAGGCACCTAAAGTCAGTACCTGACCAGCCGGGCTGTGGTTCCTACGTCGGTTTACGTGCGGCCAACGGTAACAGCATGGTTGATCAGTCCCTGATCCACCACAAGGCCTGGTCACAGACCGGGCAGTGGGGGCGTTGACCCCCGAAACCCCCTCCAGATGAAGGTATCTGTCAGTCATTGCACTATGGTTCAGTAACTACCACAACTTGAAAGGTAATATTCCAGCAGTACTGGAGTCACTATCAGAATGACTGATAGTGACAGAGGAAGAGACGTAAGAGAGACAAAACAGAGGAAGGGAGATAAGAGAGGAAGGGTGGCAAGAGAGACAACACACAAGAAGTCACCAGAGAATAACCAGGCCATTAACGAAGACTCCAAGCGAAGGTTAAAATATTTTGTGTGTGTGTGAATTCTTGTCGTCTGGCTTCCGGCTCCAGATGAGTCGTGACAGTTGTAGCTTGACTGACCACTGACGTCTCCCACAACACTTCCGCTACGAAATAAAAATTCGAAAACATTGCTGACTGGTGTTGAATTGTGGAGAGTTGTCATGCACGAGTCCTCACCACCACATTACACTGCCTTGTTTTTGTTGCAACCTCAGCTCAGTTCTGGGGATTTCTGGAGTGATCAGTCCCCAGTCTCTCAGGCTTGAAGTAGGTGTTGAGTCCCTCAAGACTGAGGGACTCAACACTCCCTATCAAGACTGAGGGACTCAACACTTCCTATCAAGACTGAGGGACTCAACACTTCCTATCAAGACTGAGGGACTCAACACTTCCTATCAAGACTGAGGGACTCAACACTTCCTATCAAGACTGAGGGACTCAACACTTCCTATCAAGACTGAGGGACTCAACACTTCCTATCAAGACTGAGGGACTGACCTCACCTATCAAGACTGTTGGACTGACCTCACCTATCAAGACTGAGGGACTTACCTCACCTATCTTGACTGAGGGACTGACCTCACCTATCAAGACTGAGGGACTTACCTATCAAGACTGAGGGACTGACCTCACCTATCAAGACTGAGGGACTGACCCCCACCTATCAAGACTGAGGGACTGACCTCACCTATCAAGACTGAGGGACTGACCTCACCTATCAAGACTGAGGGACTGACCTCACCTATCAAGACTGTTGGACTGACCTCACCTATCAAGACTGAGGGACTTACCTCACCTATCTTGACTGAGGGACTGACCTCACCTATCAAGACTGAGGGACTTACCTATCAAGACTGAGGGACTGACCTCACCTATCAAGACTGAGGGACTGACCCCACCTATCAAGACTGAGGGACTGACCCCCACCTATCAAGACTGAGGGACTGACCCCCACCTATCAAGACTGAGGGACTGACCCCCACCTATCAAGACTGAGGGACTGACCCCACCTATCAAGACTGAGGGACTGACCCCCACCTATCAAGACTGAGGGACTGACCCCCACATATCAAGACTGAGGGACTGACCCCCACCTATCAAGACTGAAGGACAGTTACACCAGACACATAAACCAGACAGTTAAACCACACACAAAAACCAGACACACCACAGTTATAAAACAAAATTCAGGATTTGTGTGTATGTCTGAGGCGCCGGATTTGTGCTCCAGGAATAACCAATATATTTTTTTTGGTAATGAGAGAAAAAAAAATTCCCCGACAATAATTTCCCCCTAAATCATGGCGTAAAATTGACGTTTTTTCCCTGCCAGTCACCAGTCAGTTGACTGTTTACCAGCTAGGATAATACTAGCTATGATAATACTAGCTAGGATAATACTAGCTATGATAATACTAGCAGATATACTAGCTAGGATAATACTAGCTAGGATAATACTAGCTAGGATAATACTAGCTAGGATAATACTAGCTAGGAAATAAAGCTAGATAACTAGCTAGGATAATACTAAGCTAGGATAATACTAGCTAGGATAATACTAGCTAGGATAATACTAGCTAGGATAATACTAGCTAGGATAATACTAGCTAGGATAATACTAGCTAGGATAATACTAGCTAGGATAATACTAGCTAGGATAATACTAGCTAGGATAATACTAGCTAGGAATAGTAGATACAAGCTAGGAATAAATACTAGCTAGGATAATACTAGCTAGGATAATACTAGCTAGGATAATACTAGCTAGGATAATACTAGCTAGGATAATACTAGCTAGGATAATACTAGCTAGGATAACTAGCTGTAATAGAGATAATACTAGCTAGGATAATACTAGCTAGGATAATACTAGCTAGGTATATTGATAACTAGCTAGGATAATACTAGCTAGGATAATACTAGCTAGAAAGAGATAAAACTAGCTAGGATAATACTAGCTAGGATAATACTAGCTAGGATAATACTAGCTAGGATAATACTAGCTAGGATAATACTAGCTAGGATAAAACTAGCTAGGATAATACTAGCTAGGATAATATGCTAGTAATATGCTAGGATAATACTAGCTAGGATAATACTAGCTAGGATAATACTAGCTAGGATAAAACTAGCTAGGATAAAACTAGCTAGGATAATACTAGCTAGGATAATACTAGCTAGGATAATACTAGCTAGGATAATACTAGCTAGGATAATACTAGCTAGGATAATACTAGCTAGGATAATACTAGCTAGGATAATACTAGCTAGGATAATACTAGCTAGGATAATACTAGCTAGGATAAAACTAGCTAGGATAATACTAGCTAGGATAATACTAGCTAGGATAATACTAGCTAGGATAATACTAGCTAGGATAATACTAGCTAGGATAATACTAGCTAGGATAATACTAGCTAGGATAATACTAGCTAGGATAATACTAGCTAGGATAATACTAGCTAGGATAATACTAGCTAGGATAATACTAGCTAGGATAATACTAGCTAGGATAAAACTAGCTAGGATAATACTAGCTAGGATAATACTAGCTAGGATAATACTAGCTAGGATAATACTAGCTAGGATAAATACTAAGCTAGAGGATAAAACTAGCTAGGATAATACTAGCTAGGATAATACTAGCTAGGATAATACTAGCTAGGATAATACTAGCTAGGATAATACTAGCTAGGATAATACTAGCTAGGATAATACTAGCTAGGATAATACTAGCTAGGATAATACTAGCTAGGATAATACTAGCTAGGATAATACTAGCTAGGATAATACTAGCTAGGATACATGATAATATGCTAGGATAATACTAGCTAGGATAATACTAGCAGTACTTAGCAGGATAATACTAGCTAGGATAATACAAGCTAGGATAATACTAGTTAGGATAATACTAGCTAGGATAATACTAGCTAGGATAATACTAGCTAGGATAATACTAGCTAGGATAATACTAGCTAGGATAATACTAGCTAGGATAATACTAGCTAGGATAATACTAGCTAGGATAATCTAGCTAGGATAATACTAGCTAGGATAATACTAGCTAGGATAATACTATAGATAATACTAGCTGGGATAATACTAGCTAGGATAATACTAGGTCTACGGATTAACTAGATACTAGCTAGGATAATACTAGCTAGGATAATACTAACTAGGATAATACTAGCTAGGATAATACTAAGCTAGGATAATACTAGGATAATAGAGTAGATAATACTAGCGATCTAGAGATAATACTAGCTAGGATAATACTAGCTAGGATAATACTATGCTAGGATAATACTAGCTAGGATAATACTAGCTAGGATAATACTAGCTGGGATAATACTAGCTAGGATAATACTAGCTGGGATAATACTGGCTAGGATAATACTAGCTAGGATAATACTAGCTGGGATAATACTGGCTAGGATAATACTAGCTAGGATAAAACTAGCTGGGATAATACTAGCTAGAATAATACTAGCTATAATAATAATAATAATAATAATAATAATAATAATAATATAATATCTTTATTTACTACCAGTACATGTACAAGGTATACAGACCATAGCTGACATCAATGACATACTACTATATAGAAAGCCGCTTGTTATGCTGAGCATTTCCCGCAAATTAGGTCAGTTTTGTTCCAGGATGCGACCCACACCAGTCCACTAACACCCAGGTACCCATTTTACTGATGGGGAACATAGACAACAGGTGTAAAGAAACACGCAGAATGTTTCTACCCTCGCTGGGAATCGAACGCAGACCCTCGCCGTGTGAAGCGAGAGCTTTAGCAAGCAGGCCACGGGGCACCTAGGATAAAATTAGCTGGGATAATATTAGCTAAGATACTAGCTGGGATAATACTAGCTAAGATACTAGTAGCTAAGATACTAGTAGCTAAGATACTAAATATACCTATTTATTTATCCCTGAATAATAATAATAATAATAATAATAATAATAATAATAATAATAATAATAATAATAATAATAATAATAATAATAGTAGTAGTAGTAGTCTCAGTGGTCCTAGTTTTCAAGGGTCCACTAGAGTGGTCTTAGTTGTCAAGGGACCACTAGAGTGGTCTTAGTTGTCAAGGGACCACTAGAGTGGTCTTAGTTGTCAAGGGACCACTAGAGTGGTCTTAGTTGTCAAGGGACCACTAGAAGGGTCTTAGTTGTCAAGGGACCACTAGAATGGTCTTAGTTGTCAAGGGACCACTAGAATGGTCTTAGTTGTCAAGGGACCACTAGAATGGTCTTAGTTGTCAAGGGACCACTAGAATGGTCTTAGTTGTCAAGAGACCACTAGAGTGATCTTAGTTGTCAAGGGACCACAAGAGTGGTCTTAGTTGTCAAGGGACCACTAGAATGGTCTTAGTTGTCAAGGGACCACTAGAATGGTCTTAGTTGTCAAGGGACCACTAGAATGGTCTTAGTTGTCAAGGGACCACTAGAGTGATCTTAGTTGTCAAGGGACCACTAGAGTGGTCTTAGTTGTCAAGGGACCACTAGAATGGTCTTAGTTGTCAAGGGACCACTAGAGTGGTCTTAGTTGTCAAGGATCACTGGAGTGGTCCTAGATAGGGACCACTGGAGTGGTCCTAGATAAGGATCACTAGAGTGGTTCTAGATAGGGATTGCTGAAGTGGTCCTAGATAGGGACCACTAGAGTGGTCCTTGATAGGGACCACTGGAGTGTTCCTTTATAGGGACCACTGGAGTGGTCCTAGATAGAGACCACTGGAGTGGTCCTTGATAGGGACCACTGGAGTGGTCCTTGATAGGGACCACTGGAGTGGTCCTAGATAGAGACTACTGGAGTGGTCCTTGATAGGGACCACTGGAGTGGTCCTTGATATTGACAACTGGAGTGGTCCTAGATAGGGACCACTGGAATGGTCCTAGATAGGGACCACTGGAGTGGTCCTTGATAGGGACCACTGGAGTGGTCCTAGATAGGGAAAACTGGAGTGGTCCTTGATAGGGACCACTGGAGTGGTCCTAGATAGGGACTACTGGAGTGGTCCTAGATAGGTACCATTGGAGTGGTCCTAGATAGGGACCACTGGAGTGGTCCTAGATAGGGACCACTGGAGTGGTCCTAGATAGAGACTACTGGAGTGGTCCTTGATAGGGACCACTGGAGTGGTCCTAGATAGGGACCACTGGAGTGGTTCTAGATAGAGACTACTGGAGTGGTCCTAGATAGGGACCACTGGAGTGGCCCTAGATAGGGACCACTGGAGTGGTCCTAGATAAGGACCACTGGAGTGGTCCTAGATAGAGACTACTGGAGTGGTCCTAGATAGGGACCACTGGAGTGGTCCTAGATAGAGACCACTGGAGTGGTCCTAGATAGGGACCACTGGAGTGGTCCTAGATAGGGACCACTGGAGTGGTCCTAGATAGAGACCACTGGAGTGGTCCTAGATAGGGACCACTGGAGTGGTCCTAGATAGGGACCACTGGAGTGGTCCTAGATAGGGACCACTGAAGGGGTCCTAGATAGGGACAGCTGGAGTGGTCCTAGATAGGAACCACTGGAGTGGTCCTAGATAGGGACCACTGGAGTGGTCCTAGATAGGGACCACTGGAGTGGTCTAGATAGGACCACTGGAGTGGTCCTAGATAGGGACCACTGGAGTGGTCCTAGAGAGGGACCACTGGAGTGGTCCTAGATAGGGACCACTGGAGTGGTCCTAGATAGGGACCACTGGAGTGGTCTAGATAGAGACCACTGGAGTGGTCCTAGATAGGGACCACTGGAGTGGTCCTAGATAGGGACCACTGGAGTGGTCTAGATAGGACCACTGGAGTGGTCCTAGATAGGGACCACTGGAGTGGTCCTAGATAGAGACCACTGGAGTGGTCCTAGATAGGGACCACTGGAGTGGTCCTAGATAGGGACCACTGGAGTGGTCCTAGATAGGGACCACTGGAGTGGTCCTAGATAGAGACTACTGGAGTGGTCCTAGATAGAGACTACTGGAGTGGTCCTAGATAGAGACTACTGGAGTGGTCCTAGATAGAGACTACTGGAGTGGTCCTAGATAGAGACTACTGGAGTGGTCCTAGATAGAGACTACTGGAGTGGTCCTAGATAGGGACCACTGGAGTGGTCCTAGATAGAGACTACTGGAGTGGTCCTAGATAGAGACTACTGGAGTGGTCCTAGATAGAGACTACTGGAGTGGTCCTAGATAGAGACTACTGGAGTGGTCCTAGATAGAGACTACTGGAGTGGTCCTAGATAGAGACTACTGGAGTGGTCCTAGATAGAGACTACTGGAGTGGTCCTAGATAGAGACTACTTGCAAACAAAAAATCCCACAATTCTACATCATAATGTGGTAATAAATCTTGGTATAGTTTAGTTGATCCACCGGAGTTAAAAATCATTGATGTTCTTCCACTGTTATTGTGTTCTTTCCCTACCTGTTCACTGTTATTGTGTTCTTTCCCTACCTGTTCACTGTTATTGTGTTCTTTCCCTACCTGTTCACTGTTATTGTGTTCTTTCCCTACCTGTTCACTGTTATTGTGTTCTTTCCCTACCTGTTCACTGTTATTGTGTTCTTTCCCTACCTGTTCACTGTTATTGTGTTCTTTCCCTACCTGTTCACTGTTATTGTGTTCTTTCCCTACCTGTTCACTGTTATTGTGTTCTTTCCCTACCTGTTCACTGTTATTGTGTTCTTTCCCTACCTGTTCACTGTTATTGTGTTCTTTCCCTACCTGTTCACTGTTATTGTGTTCTTTCCCTACCTGTTCACTGTTATTGTGTTCTTTCCCTACCTGTTCACTGTTATTGTGTTCTTTCCCTACCTGTTCACTGTTATTGTGTTCTTTCCCTACCTGTTCACTGTTATTGTGTTCTTTCCCTACCTGTTCTATCCGTCGCATTCCATCTCTTCTTCACACTTTGCGACTCTTCCCGCCAAGTTGAGTTACGTCCCGCCAAGTTGAGTTACGTCCCGCCAAGTTGAGTTACGTCCCGCCAAGTTGAGTTACGTCCCGCCAAGTTGAGTTACGTCCCGCCAAGTTGAGTTACGTCCCGCCAAGTTGAGTTACGTGACGTTATGTAACCTAGAGAAAAATAAGATGGGAATTCCATGCCTTTAATAATAATAATAATAATAATAATATCTTTATTTTTACATGTACAAGGTATACAGACCATAGCTGACATCAATGACATACTACTATATAGAAAGCCGCTTGTTATGCTGAGCATTTCCCGCAAATTAGGTCAGTTTTGTCTCAGGATGCGACCCACACCAGTCCACTAACACCCAGGTACCTATTTTACTGCTAGGTGGACAGGGACAGCAGGTTTCTTATGGAAACTCGTCCTAATGTTTTCAGCCCTACTGAGATCCTGGAGGATCAGTAGAGTAAGTAAGTATATTCAGGTATACACAAATACAGTTACATAGATTATCATGATAAAGCTCATGGAGCAGGGAGAGCAGAGACCCAGTAGCGGACAGCGAAGAGGCGGGGCCAGGAGCTGAGTCTCGAACCCTGCAACCACAATTAGATGAGTACATAGCAGCATATGTGTAGAGAACCCAGGATAACCCAAAAAGTCAGACAGAGTGACTTATTTCCATTGGGGTCCATTTAATACCTTAATATTAGACACTAGTAGATACTAGATATTATACTAAAATTAAAAGGAATAAGGTAAAAAGAGTTATTGACATGTACATGTATGTTATCTAGAAAAAATAAAAATCATTCTCCTCCCTTTCTGTCGCTACATTCATTAGGTACCTTTTGGCTCTCTTCTTGAACTGGCTCATGCTATGACTGGCTTTGACATGTGCAGGCAGTCTGTTCCATTCCTTTATTGGTGTACAATAAAAGGTGTTTGAAGCCTGGCCACTGACTGTGGGTACTACAAAGTTGTGCTCTCTCCCCCTAGTACTATGTCTGCTTTGGTTCCCAGCCTTGACAAAATTGGCAGCAAGATATTCTGGACACTGTGAGCAATTTTATAAACTTTATTCAACTTAAGTTGTTTTACTCTGTCTTCAATATTCAGCATATCCAATTGTTGTAATTCATCCTGGCCTACATGTTCTCTTGGTCCCAGGTCCAGGATTAATCTTATCATTTTGTTCTGTGTGATTTGCAGTTTATCTTTCATTTTTTTTTGTCAAGGCAGAGTACCATGAAGAGCAAGCGTAGTCAATATGACATTGTATAAGGGCTAGACATAGGGTCCTGCGAGTCTCAGTAGGTAGACACTGTGCTTGTCTGTAGAGGAACTTCAGTCTGGCATTCGCTTTCTTTACTACACTGTTCCCTATCAATTCTCCTGACATGCATGAGTCAAAGGGGATTCCCAGATATTTTACTGAGGAAACTGAGGTGATGAATTCCCCATTACATCGGACATTAAAATTATTTACCCTGCTCAGTTTATATATCATGCCAAAGAGTATGGCTTCTGTTTTCCCGAGGTGTAACGATAACTTTTTGTCTACTAACCATTTGCTGCAGGACACTTATGTGTTGATAGTGATGCTGTGTGTTGATAGTGATGTGTATTGATAGTGATGCTGTGTGTTGATAGTGATGTTGTGTGTTGATAGTGATGTGTATTGATAGTGAAGCTGTGTGTTGATAGTGATGTTAGTAAGTAAGTAAGTAAGTAAGTAAGTTTATTCAGGTATACACAAATACATTTACATACATTATCATACATAGCAGCATATGTGTAGAGAACCTAGGATAACCCAAAAAAGTCAGACAGAGTGACTTATTTCCATTGGGGTTGTGTGTTGATAGTGATGTTGTGTGTTGATAGTGATGTTGTGTGTAGATAGTGATGTGTGTTGATAGTGATGTGTGGTGACGGTGGTGTTCCTTGATCCAGAACACCACTGTGGAGACTGAAGGCAGGCCAGGTGTATATATACACTGGTCTGTTGCCTCCATCAGCCACACCTCCAGCAGCCCTGCCGGCAGTTGTCTCCCACACCTCCTCCAGTACCTGTTCCTCTTAACCTCCTCTGCAGTAGATCTCCAACAGGGGTTCTTCTCCTCCAACAGTCTCACGATCTCACCCACTAATCCCTCCTTCAGCAGATCCACGATCTAGCCCACTAATCCCTCCTTCAGCAGACCCACGATCTCGCCCACTAATCCCTCCTTCAGCAAACCCACGATCTCGCCCACTAAACCCTCCTTCAGCAAACCCACAATCTCGCCCACTAATCCCTCCTTCAGCAGACCTACACTTCGTCAACACTTCCTGTAACATGTCCAGGTAATGTAAACAAATATGGATGGTAGACCAGGCCACCACTATCACTCTTACATTCACAAAATAGCGCTGAATTTTACCTTGCTAGCGAAAGTTAGATTCTCTAGAAGTTTTGAATATTTAGTGAAAATCTATACGAGCAGTTGTGGACTCTCAAATTAAAGTCAGAATGCAAATTTATCGAGACAGTTCCACTGTACTGCTTAGCTAATTGATCCTGGGAAGTTTATTTATATACATATACAGTTTAACCCAAAAAAGTCAGACAAAGTGACTTATTTCCATTGGGATCCTTGAATTTCCATTGGGATTCTTGAATTTCCATTGGGATTCTTGAATTTCCATTGGGATTCTTGAATTTCCATTGGGATTCTTGAATTTCTATTGGTATTCTTGAATTTCCATTGGGATTCTTGAATTTCCATTGGGATCCTTGAATTTCCATTGGGGTCTTTGATACAGCAGCAGTGGGAATAAATGGAACTATGGTGCTGCCAACACTGGTGAATTAAGAACACGTTTAACAGAACAAGCTTTGATCTAGATAACAACGTTTCTCTCTGTGTAGAGCTTCACCACAGAGCGAAACGTTGCCTCAACACTCTGGCTTCTCTTGCAGATTAGTTTTAGCGACGCTGATACCTAAGCATTGCACATGTCTTATTCGTCAAGTTGTGCAGTATTGCAGACCACTAATATACGCAATCTATATGAAGTATTTACGACGTTTTGCCATCCAATGGCTTCGTCAACCCACAAAAAGCCTTAGTGAACGCATATATATGTTCCTAACAGTCTCAATTACCACTTATATCCTCATGGAATTTCTAATTTGGTGTGCATTCCTCCTGTTCAAACAGACTGTTGCTGCAAGTAGTGCTGGTGACAGCAGTAACACTGCTGGTCCAAGCTAACTTTAAGGGCCACACTGGTCACCACACCACCCGTGTTCCAGTCCAAGCTAACTATGAGGGCCACACTGGTCACCACACCACCCGTGTTCCAGTCCAAGCTAACTATGAGGGCCACATTGGTCACCACACCACCCGTGTTCCAGTCCAAGCTAACTATGAAGGCTACGGTGGTAACAGTGGCCGTCACACCGTTCATGGCTACGGTCAGGTCAGTCCTTGAGGTCACAGCCATCGCTAAATATCATACATAAACAACTACCGTTTATTTTTAAGTTTCTCTTGATTTGTTTTATAGGGCGAATAGCAGCTTATACCGTATTTTCCTAATTATTGTTTTTTTGTATATGGTCAATGAAAGCTTATGTCACAATAGCCCAGTTGTTGTTTTTGGATTATAGAGCCAAAGAAAGATTATACCGTAGTTTTGTTATTGTTTTTGATGTATAGGGCCACCGACACCTTCCACCGTATAGAACCCCCTCTTCATTTTTTTTAATCCTGTCGACCTTCCAGTCATTGGTGATTATCTTTTAAACAGCCGATAGTTTGACATGTAATTCCTCCCATCACTATCATGTGTCAGGGTAATTTCAACTCCGTGTCCAACCACAGTAAACATCCCTATGGGTAACAATATCTAACTTTATCATTCACAGGGCTGCCCAACTCTGGTCGAACACATCGTTACTACTCAGGTTAGTATTTCATCTTTATTACTAATAAGACAATTCAAAATCCCCCCTCACCCCCCAATAAAATAATTGAAAGAAATTTCAAAACCTTGTTACCATGGATACAGCCACTTAATAGGCTGGGTTTGATCCAAGGAAAAATTTGAGCTATATATATAGTATATATAATCGCTGCCCTCGATAAATATACAATTTTTTTTTTTTAAATGGAAAAAAAATCGTCGAGTCGCAGCACAAAATTTTTGGGGGATTTATTTTGGTCTATAAAACAACATTGATTAGTTCTTAATATATTATTTTATTGTAAAGAACTACGATGGACCATAATGGACCATAGTGGGCCATAGTGAACCATAGTCGGTCATAGTGGGCCATAGTGAACCATAGTCGGTCATAGTGGGCCATAGTGGACCACAATGGACCATAGTAGGCCATAGTGGACCACAGTTACACACAGTGACACACAGTAGACCACAGTGACACACAGTGGACCACATTGACACAGTGGACCACAGTGACACACAATGGACCACAGTAACACACAGTGGACAACATTGACACACAGTGGACCACATTGACACAGTGGACCACAGTGACACACAGTGGACCACAGTAACACACAGTGGACCACAGTGACACACAGTGGACCACAGTAACACACAGTGGACCACAGTGACACACAGTGGACCACAGTAACACACAGTGGACCACAGTAACACACAATGGACCACAGTGACACACAGTGGACCACACTGGACCACAATTGTCATCTTAATTAAAACCTCTTTATTGCGATATTCATCTTTATTGATCATCAAACAGACAGCAACAGCAACCATACTGTCAACGGCGACCACAACGGCAACCACAACGGCGATCACAACGGCTTTGGTGACGACAACTGCAACGGCAACCGTGACGGCAACGGCAACGGTGACGGCAACAGCCACGACAACGGTGACGGCAACGGCAACAGTGAGCACCACAGCCACGGCAACGGTGACAACGACAGCCGCTGTAACGGCCACGACAACGGTGACAACGGTAGCCACCACAACGGCAACGGTGACCACAACAGCAACCAAGACACAAGTGTCAACCAACAGAGTAACAAAAACTCTGTTGGTTGAAAAAGATGGTTATGGTGGTACGTTATTATTATTATTATTATTATTATTATTATTATTATTATTACTATTATTATTATTATTATTATTATTATTATTACTATTATTATTACTATTATTATTACATCTGGTGTTCACAGGTGGTCAAGGATCGCATTACGGATGGTAAACTGAAGATATTCCATCTGTGGATACACCAGCTGTCCCCAGATGATACACCAGCTGTTCCCAGATGATACACCAGCTGTCCCAAGATGATACACCAGCTGATCTCCAGATTATACACCAGCTGTCCCAAGATGATACACCAGCTGTCCCCAGCTGGTACACCAGCCGTCCCCAGATGGCACAGGATAGTACCGCTCCTCTGCTACCCATAAAAACGTACAAGAAAGCGGTAAACCCACAAAACAAATTATGATAGGTGTACTATCCTGCCCTAAATTACTGCACTGCTAGTTCACTATCATTCATGATAGTTGTACTATCCCAAACAACTGCACTATTCTAGTTTACATCCGTAGATGCTATGAATAAAACTATTGGTAAACACAGTCTATCATAGTCTACTATCCTTTGTTATATATATATATATATATATATATATATATATATATATATATATATATATATATATATATATATCCTGATAGCTGGCTGGCTGCCAGGCCGGCTGGTTACTGGCAGGCTAGCTGGTTTGCTTGCTGGCTGGCTGGCTGAATAACTAGCTGGCTGGCAGGCTAGCTGGTTTGCTTGCTTGCTGGCTGGCTGGCTAACCAGCTAGCTGGCTGGCTGGCTAACCAGCTAGCTGGTTTGCTTGCTGGCTGGTTGAATAACTAGCTGGCTGGCAGGGTAGCTGGTTTGCTTCTTGGTTGGCTGGCTGGCTAACTAGCTAGCTGGCTGGCAGGCTAGCTGGTTTGCTTGCTGGCTGGCTGGCTAACTAGCTAGCTGGCTGGCTAGCAGGCTAGCTGATTTGCTTGCTGGCTGGCTGTCTGGCTAGCAGGCTAGCTGGTTTGCTTGCTGGCTGGCTGTCTGGCTAACTAGCTAGCTGGCTGGCTGGCTAGCTGGTTTGCTTGCTAACTGGCTGGCTGAATAACTAGCTGGCTGGCAGGGTAGCTGGTTTGCTTCTTGGCTGGCTGGCTGGCTAACTAGCGAGCTGGCTGGCTGGCTAGCTGGTTTGCTTGCTGGCTGGCTGGCTGGCTAGCTGGTTTGCTTGCTGGCTGGCTGGCTGGCTAGCTGGTTTGCTTGCTGGCTGGCTGGCTGAATAACTAGCTGGTTGGCAGGGTAGCTGGTTTGCTTCTTGGCTGGCTGGCTGGCTAACTAGCTAGCTGGCTAGCTGGTTTGCTTCCTGGCTGGCTGGCTGGCTGGCTAACTAGCGAGCTGGCTGGCTGGCTAGCTGGTTTGCTTCCTGGCTGGCTGGCTAACTAGCGAGCTGGCTAGCTGGTTTGCTTCCTAGCTGGCTGGCTAGCTGGTTTGCTTCCTGGCTGGCTGTCTGGCTAACTAGCTAACTAGCTGGATAGCAGCTGGCTAAATAGCCACCTAGCAACTTACAATAATTTTAGGCCTAAAGTTGCATAAATCTTCTCCCAGATTTGAAAATTTTCAGTAAGTCTAACAAGAGACTCCAATTCAGGACCCCTTAATTAATCTACATATATATTACTATCATATATATAATTATATTGCCTATGCTTTCGTTAATAGTTAAAACGAAGAAAAAATCATTATATTTCTAATTATTTGCAGTGATTTATTAAATTTATGTAGATCTGTCTACGTGCTTGTTGATGGGCAGTCTTAATAATAATAATAATAATAATAATATACAACATTCATCACTACACAACATTCATCACTACACGACATCCATCACTACACAACATTCTTCACTACACAACATTCATCACTACACGACATCCATCACTACACAACATTCATCACTACACAACATTCATCACTACATAACATTCATCACTACACAACATTCATCACTACACAACATTCATCACTACATAACATTCATCACTACACAACATTCACCACTACACAACATTCATCACTACACAACATTCATCACTACACAACATTCATCACTACACAACATCCATCACTACACAACATTCATCACTACACAACATTCATCAATACACAACATTCATCACTACACAACATTCATCACTACACAACATTCATCACTACACAACATTCATCACTACACAACATTCATCACTACACAACATTCACCACTACACAACATTCATCACTACATAACATTCATCACTACACAACATTCATCACTACACAACATTCATCACTACACAACATTCATCACTACACAACATTCATCACTACACAACATTCATCACTACACATCATTCATCACTACACAACATTCATCACTACACAACATTCATCACTACACAACATTCATCACTACATAACATCCATCACTACACAACATTCATCACTACACAACATTCATCACTACATAACATTCATCACTACACAACATTCACCACTACACAACATTCATCACTACACAACATTCATCACTACACAACATTCATCACTACACAACATTCATCACTACACAACATTCATCATTACACAACATTCATCACTACACAACATTCATCACTACACAACATTCATCACTACACAACATTCATCACTACACAACATTCATCAATACACAACATTCACCACTACACAACATTCATCACTACACAACATTCATCACTACACAACATTCACCACTACACAACATTCATCACTACACAACATTCATCACTACACAACATTCATCACTACACAACATTCATCACTACACAACATTCACCACTACACAACATTCATCACTACACAACATTCATCACTACACAACATTCATCACTACACAACATTCATCACTACACAACATTCATCACTACACAACATTCATCACTACACAACATCCATCACTACACAACATTCATCACTACACAACATTCATCACTACACAACATTCATCACTACACAACATTCATCACTACACAACATTCATCACTACACAACATTCATCACTACACAACATTCATCACTACATAACATCCATCACTACACAACATTCATCACTACACAACATTCATCACTACATAACATTCATCACTACACAACATTCACCACTACACAACATTCATCACTACACAACATTCATCACCACACAACATTCATCACTACACAACATTCATCACTACACAACATTCACCACTACACAACATTCATCACTACACAACATTCATCACTACACAACATTAATCACTACACAACATTCATCACTACACAACATACATCACTACACAACATCCATCACTACATAACATTCATCACTACACATTCATCAGTACACAACATTCATCACTACACAACATTCACCACTACACAACATTCATCACTACACAACATTCATCACTACACAACATTCATCACTACACAACATTCATCACTACACAACATTCATCACTACACAACATTCATCACTACACAACATTCATCACTACACAACATTCACCACTACACTAGTACGTTGGCTTGGACCCTGATCCACCATGACGCCTGGTCACAGACTGGGCCGCGGGGGCGGTGACCCCCGGAACCCTCTCCAGGTATACTCCAGGTAACTATAATCTGAACACTAGTATATGAGGTGAACCTCGGGAAAATTTCAATAATAGAAATTTGTTACTTCGCTTACCTCGGAAAGTTGTTTTTTCCAAGAAGTCTCGGAGCAAGAAGTAGCCTTCACTACATAATATTCTTAACAATAATTCCAGCCTAACTATATTCTGAACACTAATATATAAGGAGAACCTCAGGGAAATTTTAATAGAAAGAAATTTGTAATAAAAATTTGAGCGCATATCTTACTTCGCTTACCTCGGAAAGTACTTTTTTCCAAGAGGTCTCGGAGCAAGAGGTAACCATGGATTCTGACAGCTCCAGCGATGACGAGTTTGTGGTGATCGTCCCTTCCGTTGAGGATCAACGTAAACTTCGGGATAAGGTCATCCAAAAGGCAAAAGAAGACACGAATGTCAACAGAGCCGTGCACGCTACAAATATTGATTTTAAAAGAACCCAATCCGAGGTGTACCAGCATTTTAAGAAGTTTGGTGAGATTATTAGTTTCACGATGGAGTCTTACACCACTCCAGAGAGTCACCGTGGCTGGGCCCTTGTAAAATATAACAGGAATTCTGTAGCACACAGAGTTGTAAGACAAGACCACGAAGAGATAAGTATGGCAGAGAGGAAAGTGTACCTTAGAGTTAAGTACGAGGACGATACTAATAAGACCAACTTCACTGAAGAAGCCCTTCCAACAACACAAGAAGGTAACCTAACCCTCGAGGCTTCACCAACACCAGTGATCACAGCTGCTACTAAGGTCTCACCAACACCAGTGATCACAGCTGCTACTAAGGTCTCACCAACACCAGTGATCACAGCTGCTACTAAGGTCTCAACAACACTAGTGATCACAGTTGCTAACAAAACATCATCATCAAACTTGAACCGTAAAGTTTCCCTGAAAAGGACACTGGATGTGTTAGAATCCAGCGATAAACAATCTTCCTCACCATCAAAGAAAATAAACTCTGTTTGGAACAGAATCTCCCCACCAAGGGATGAACCTGCTACCAGAATCTCCCCAACAAGAATCACTGTTAGGAGAAGAATCTCCCCACCAAGGGATGAACCTACTACCAGAATCTCCCCAACAAGAATCACTGTTAGGAGAAGAATCTCCCCACCAAGAGATGAACCTACTACCAGAATCTCCCCAACAAGAATCACTGTTAGGAGAAGAATCTCCCCACCAAGGGATGAACCTGCTACCAGAATCTCCCCAACAAGCACTGTTAGGAGAAGAATCTCCCCACCAAGGGATGAACCTACTACCAGAATCTCCCCAAAAAGAATCACTGTTAGGAGAAGAATCTCCCCACCAAGGGATGAGCCTGCTACCAGAATCTCCCCACCAAGGGATGAACCTGCTACCAGAATCTCCCCAACAAGAATCACTGTTAGGAGAAGAATCTCCCCACCAAGGGGTGAACCTGCTACCAGAATCTCCCCACCAAGGGATGAACCTGCTACCAGAATCTCCCCAACAGCAAACTGGAACCATAAAAAATTTTCAAAAAGGAAAATAGATTTTTCTGATTCCATGGAAAATCAATTTGCAGCAAAAAGAAAACCAAAATTGTCTAGGAACAATTTCTGAATTACGTTTGTCAACTGAAGAGTTTCTTAAAGTTCAGAAAAAATTATGCAAGAAAGAATAGTTTATGTTTTATGGAGACGATAATAACGATGCCAGGAAAAGAAGTGCTAAAGCACAAGGGTCATACAGCGCGGCGGGGCAGGGTATGATGCAGGCATAATGATTATTAGGAGGGTATAGCATAATGATGATTAGGAGGGTATGACATAATGATTATTAGGAGGGTATGACATAATGATTATTAGGAGGGTATGGCATAATGATGATTAGGAGGGTATGGAGCACAGCGGGGTAGTGGATAGTGCAAGGATAGAGGATAGTAAGAGATTGAGGGGAGTGCTAGAGGCAAAATCATCAGAGTTTGTGTAGTAAATCAGTTGCTGTCAAAAAGTCAATGAGAGTCAGGATTGAAGAAGGGAGCATCAACAAGAAGGGAAGGTAAAGTAAGGACAGCAGAGCGAAGACGACGTTGGAGGTAAATTCTGCGTGCTCGTTGATAGATTGGACAGTCCAACAGAATGTGGCGAACAGACACTGGAACCTGACAATGCTCACAGAGAGGGGCAGGGAGCCTCTCCATGAGATACCCATGAGTAAGATGAGTGTGGCCGATGTGAAGACGGGAGAGTGTAGTCTCCCAACCTCGACACTGGTGACAAGAAGAAGGCCAGAAACCTATACTCGGTTTAATAGAATGAAGTTTGTTATGTAGCAGGTCAGACCAACGTTGTTGCCAACGGGTGCGAAGGTGGGTAGCAATGACAGCAAAATAGTCCCTGAATGGAACACCTCTATATGAAACTGGAAGGTCATGTACTGCTGACCGCGCAGCAGTGTCTGCCTGTTCATTGCCCTGTACGTCAACATGACCAGGGACCCAACAAAAAACAATATCTTTGTGTTTGCTAGAAATACGTCGTAACCAAGTTTGATTACAGGAGAGCAGAGATGATAGTAATGAATAAATGGTTAAGGAAAAAAACACAAATTGATAAATGAGACACTTGTGTATTATTTGGGTATCTTTATTAGGATAACGTTTAGCCAGCCAGTGACTTCTTCAGTCCAATGCATAAAAACTGGAAGAGAAGTTTGAGGTAATCAGTCCCTCAGCTTTGAGTCGACTCCAGGAGTCTCAAGAAGCCATTGGCGGGCGAAACGTTCCAAGAATATAGAGAAATGTTGCCCAAGTGCTTTATTTATCAACCATGATGATAGTAGTAATTCAGCTATGCAACATTCACCACTACACAACATTCATCACTACACAACATTCATCACTACACAACATTCACCACTACACATGTAGTGATGAATGTTGTGTAGTGATGAATGTTGTGTAGTGATGAATGTTGTGTAGTGATGAATGTTGTGTAGTGATGAATGTTGTGTAGTGATGAATGTTGTGTAGTGATGAATGTTGTGTAGTGATGAATGTTGTGTAGTGATGAATGTTGTGTAGTGATGAATGTTGGTAGTGATGAATGTTGTGTAGTGATGATGTTGTGTAGTATGAATGTTGTGTAGGATGATGTATGATGTGTGTAGTGATGAATGTTGTGTAGTGATGATGTTGTGTAGTGATGAATGTTGTGTAGTGATGAATGTTGTGTAGTGATGAATGTTGTGTAGTGATGAATAGTTGTGTGAATGTTGTGTAGTGTGAATGTATGTGTAGTGATGAATGTTGTGTAGTGATGAATGTTGTGTAGTGATGAATGTTGTGTAGTGATGAATGTTGTGTAGTGATGAATGTTGTGTAGTGATGAATGTTGTGTAGTGATGATGTTGTGTAGTGATGAATGGTGTGATGAATAGTGTAGTGAGATGTTGTGTAGTGATGGATGTTGTGTAGTGATGGATGTTGTGTAGTGATGGATGTTGTGTAGTGATGAATGTTGTGTAGTGATGGATGTTGTGTAGTGATGAATGTTGTGTAGTGGTGAATAGTGTAGTGATGAATGTTGTGTAGTGTGAATGTGTTGTGTAGTGATGAATGTTGTGTAGTGTATGTGTGTGTGATGAATGTTGTGTAGTGATGGATGTTGTGTAGTGATGAATGTTGTGTAGTGATGAATGTTGTGTAGTGATGAATGTTGTGTAGTGGTGAATGTTGTGTAGTGATGGATGTTGTGTAGTGATGGATGTTGTGTAGTGATGAATGTCGTGTAGTGGTGAATGTCGTGTCGCATATTGTATATCCTTTCTCAATATATACTTATCTAATTTGAATCCATTATTTCCAGGTCTAGCATCAATGTCTACAAAACCTCAATTTCAATATTGGTAAAACACTGGAGTTTTTCATCCTGCTAAAGTGTATATTTTGTCAGCAAGTACATAAATACAGTTACATAAATTATCATAGTAAGTTATGCGTAGATTATTTAGGATAATCCAAAAGAGTCAGAGTTGTGCACTATCTCTCATGGTCTTCGACGTGAAGTCTTGTCCTGCTGGAAATGGTTTTTGAAAGGTATTATTTTTGTGTTTGTGGTGAGGGTGGTGATCTGTGACGCGTGTGAACAATGAAACAGGAGGCAGGTGATGCGTGATGCAAATATATATATATATATATATATATATATATATATATATATATATATATATATATATATATATATATGTATACAAGGTCGACTGGCGGGGTGACATTACCATCAAGCTGTGGTTTCGTTCCATATCATAAGTACCAACTTTTCTCAGTATTTTCCTGCAGGAGTTTCTCTTGCAACAGTGTGTCAGCAGATCGTCCCAGGATTCCTCTTACAGCAGACACTGTCTGTAGATCGTCCCAGGACTCCTCTTAGAGCAGACAGTCTGAAGATCGTCCTAGGACTCCTCCTGTAGCAGTCTGCAGATCTTGCAGGAGTTCCTCTTGTAGCAGTGTCAGCAGATCATCCCAGTGTTCCTCCTGTAACAAAGTCTACAGATCGTCCAAGGGCTGCTGCACACAGACAGTCTCCTCTATCACTCCTTCAGAGCCTCCAACACGCAAAATGTTAAGGTATTTTATATATGTTACAACAAGGTACTCAAAACTGACCCTACAAAGAGTAGAGGCGAACATCACACTTCTTCCACTCACAAAAACACTAAGTCACGGAACGGATGGGGTTTTAAACCCATGGCGAGTTATTTTTAAGACTCAGTCCTGATGGGTCAGTCTACCGAGTAGGGTCATATTGTAAATGGTATAAAATACAGACAACTTGAAGATTAAGATATATGTACAACAGTTGGGTATCTTTACTGATGAGACGTTTCGCCCACACAGTAGACTTCATGGTCTGCAACGATGTCATCCCAGACCATGGAAACAAACAAACAAATTTTATTTCATTGCAGGTTACATGGGTATCGGAAGTTACAATGTAAATTGAGTGCAAGGAGAGCCACTGACATGCCATGGCATTAGGGGCAGCTTATTCTAGTCCTTAAAAACTATGTACTTAATATTAGAGAAATTTATTGAGTTTATTCTAGTTAAAAATTATTTTCAAAATTACAATATGATGAAATTTTACTGTTTAAATTATTATATAATGATATTAGATATTAGATTGTTACAGGTGTTAAGATTCTTGAATGATAATATGGAATTGAGATTATCTTAAGGAAAATAACATTGAGCATTT
This sequence comes from Cherax destructor, assembly GCA_009830355.1. Classification (NCBI taxonomy): domain Eukaryota; kingdom Metazoa; phylum Arthropoda; class Malacostraca; order Decapoda; family Parastacidae; genus Cherax; species Cherax destructor. The sequence continues at coordinate 129,635 of WNWK01003788.1, forward strand.
TTGACATTAACTTATAATATGAGTAGGGGGTAACATAATAGTAACATATTATTAAAAATTGAGATTATCGTATAGGAAAGTAACAATGAGCATTTTTCAAAGTAGTTTATAGCATGATCATTTAGTTTTGGGTGAGTAGGTGGTTTTGAGTTGAGTCTTAAATTGATTTTCAGACAAGATTATCTTAATATTTACTGGTAATGAATTCCAGATTCTGGGGCCCTTTATGTGCATAGAATTTTTACATAGGTTGATATGGACACGGGGTATATCAAAAAGTGATCTGTGTCTTGTGTTGTGGTCATGGGTCCTATTAAAGTTGGTGAGGAGAGTTTTGAGCAGAGGATTTATATTAGAGTGTAAAGTTTTATATATGTAGTAGGCACAAGAGTAAGTATGAATGTTCTTTACGGTGAGTAGTTTGAGATTTTTGAATAGTGGTGGAGTATGCTGTCTAGAGTGGGAATTTGTTATCATTCTGACTGCGGCCTTTTGTTGTGTTATGAGTGGTCTAAGGTGATTTAACGTTGTTGATCCCCATGCACAGATTCCATAGGTGAGATACGGGTAGATAAGTGAATGATATAGTGCAAGGAGAGCTGATTGAGGTACATAATAGCGTATCTTTGATAATATGCCTACTGTCTTCGAGATTTTCTTGGAAATTTGTTGTATGTGTGTTTGGAATTTAAGGCTACTGTCAAGGTGGATTCCTAGGAATTTTCCCTCTGTGAGTCTTGTGATGGGTGTACCATTAAGTGTTATGTTAAGTGGAACATTTGTGACTTTGCTTCCAAACTGTATGAAGTAGGTCTTGTCAGTATTGAGAGTAAGCTTGTTAGGGACTGACCACCTCAAATACTGTTTCATCAAGGTTGATGGACTGATTACATCATCTTTATTTCACTACTACACTCGCTGCCTCTGTATTTGACTCAAGAAGCCTACTGTGTAGACTAAAATATTCAACAATCCGTATTTTATACCATTTATAACAATCAACTTGTCGTTTCACTAAACTATGTATACAGAGTATACCTGGGGAGTATACAGAGTATACCTGGGGAGTATACAGAGTATACCTGGGGAGTATACAGAGTATACCTGGGGAGTATACAGAGTATACCTGGGGAGTATACAGAGTATACCTGGGGATACAGAGTATACCTGGAGTATACAGAGTATACCTGGGGAGTATACAGAGTATACCTGGGGAGTATACAGAGTATACCTGGGAGTATACAGAGTATACCTGGGGAGTATACAGAGTATACCTGGGAGTATACAGAGTATACCTGGGGAGTATACAGAGTATACCTGGGGAGTATACAGAGTATACCTGGGGAGTATACAGAGTATACCTGGGGAGTATACAGAGTATACCTGGGGAGTATACAGAGTATACCTGGGGAGTATACAGAGTATACCTGGGAGTATACAGAGTATACCTGGAGAAGAGTATACTGGAGTATCAATTCCTGTACTTCCTGAGGGATACTGGGAGATACAGAGCCTGGTGTATGCCGGAGTATACAGAGACCTTCTCTATATCAGAACTGCGATTACACCTAATCAGCCTACTTATGATAACCTTCTAACATGCACTTTCTGGGGAGGAACTTGATGAACAGCCTGGTTGATCAGGTCGTGATCCAGGGCGAGGCCTGGTGATGGATCGGGCCGCGAGGGCGTTGACACCCGGAACACCCTCCCTATTATTCAAACATTCGCTGATTCACAGCTTAACACCCAATGTTACAAATTATGAATAACGTTGTGGAACATAACACGCATAGAACACTTTATTAAGAATTAAACGCAAGTTTATCAACGCACTTTATACAAGTTCAGATTATTATTATAATAACCAAAAGAAGCGCTAAACCACAGGGGTTATATATACAAGTTCAGAGCTTTATCGTAGTTTTGTTTCAGTGTTTTCAAAGCTTATTCCTCGCCAAGCGTTGAAAATTGAGTTGGGCAAACGTTTTTGTTAGTGGATTTGAGTTTGACAAGGACCTGCCTAGCATGGGCCAGTAGGCCTTCTGTAGTGTTCCTTAAATCGTATGTAAATCACTCGGGTAACCCAGTAAACCTACACACTCATTTATTTCCATCGGAGTCCTTGTATTCTGTAACTATTAAAATACACTAAGAATATCGTTTGTGATTCGTAATAATAATAATCAAAGTTATTTTTGAGTGTCTATAAACAATAAAATCAACCAGTTGGCTTTAGCAATAAAGTCACTGGTTGGCGAAACGTTTCCTTAATACAATGTCCTGGTTACCATCTTTCCCAAGAACGTTTCACTCTTGATGTAATTATGACAATGTCTGTTGCTTCTGGTGGTGCTGCAGGAGACTGTTGGTGCTGGTGCTGCTGGTAGTGACGCTGGCTCAAGCTAACTATGATAACTACGGTGGTCACCATGGCTACTCTCAGGTCAGTCTTCACCTCACACCCCCAGTTCACTGTCAGACTCACACCTCACACCCCCAGTTCACTGTCAAACTCACACCTCACACCCCCAGTTCACTGTCAAACTCACACCTCACACCCCCAGTTCACTGTCAGACTCACACCTCACACCCCCAGTTCACTGTCAGACTCACACCTCACACCCCAGTACACTGTCAGACTCACACCTCACACCCCCAGTTCACTGTCAGACTCACACCTCACACCCCCAGTTCACTGTCAGACTCACACCTCACACCCCAGTACACTGTCAGACTCACACTCACACCCCAGTTCACTGTCAGACTCACACCTCACACCCCCAGTTCACTGTCAGACTCACACCTCACACCCCAGTACACTGTCAGACTCACACCTCACACCCCCAGTTCACTGTCAGACTCACACCTCACACCCCCAGTTCACTGTCAGACTCACACCTCACACCCCCAGTTCACTGTCAGACTCACACCTCACACCACAGTACACTGTCAGACTCACACCTCACACCACAGTTCACTGTCAAACTCACACCTCACACCCCAGTTCACTGTCAAACTCACACCTCACACCCCCAGTTCACTGTCACTCACACCTCACACCCCAGTACACTGTCAGACTCACACCTCACACCCCAGTTCACTGTCAAACTCACACTCACACCCCAGTACACTGTCAGACTCACACCTCACACCCCCAGTTCACTGTCAGACTCACACCTCACACCCCCAGTTCACTGTCAGACTCACACCTCACACCCCAGTTCACTGTCAGACTCACACCTCACACCCCAGTTCACTGTCAAACTCACACCCCCAGTTCACTGTCAAACTCACACCTCACACCCCCAGTTCACTGTCACTCACACCTCACACCCCCAGTTCACTGTCAAACTCACACCCCCAGTTCACTGTCAAACTCACACCTCACACCCCCAGTTCACTGTCAGACTCAACCTCACACCCCCAGTTCACTGTCAGACTCACACCTCACACCCCCAGTTCACTGTCAGACTCATGCTCAGTTCACTGTCAGACTCATGCTCAGTTCACTGTCAGACTCACACCTCACACCCCCAGTTCACTGTCAAACTCATGCTCAGTTCACTGTCAAGACTCACACCTCACACCCCCAGTTCACTGTCAAGACTCACACCTCACACCCCCAGTTCACTGTCAAGACTCACACCTCACACCCCAGTTCACTGTCAAACTCACACCTCACTCTCAGTTCACTGTCAGACTCACACCTCACACCCCCAGTTCACTGTCAAACTCACACCTCACACCCCAGTTCACTGTCAAACTCACACCTCACACTCTCAGTTCACTGTCAGACACATGCTCAGTTCACTGTCACACTCACACCTCACACTCTCAGTTCACTGTCAGACTCACACCTCACACTCTCAGTTCACTGTCAGACACATGCTCAGTTCACTGTCACACTCACACCTCACACTCTCAGTTCACTTTCAGACTCACACCTCACACACTCAGTTCACTGTCAGACGCACACCTCACACCCCCAGTTCACTGTCACTCACACCTCACACTCAGTTCATTGTCAGACTCACACCTCACACTCAGTTCACTGTCAGACTCACACCTCACACTCAGTTCATTGTCAGACTCACACCCCCAGTTCACTGTCAGACTCACACCTCATACCCCCAGTTCATTGTCAGACACACACCTCACACTCAGTTCACTGTCAGACTCACACCTCACACCCCCAGTTCACTGTCAGACTCACACCTCACACCCCCAGTTCACTGTCAGACTCACACCTCACACCCCCAGTTCACTGTCAGACTCACACCTCACACCCCCAGTTCATTGTCAGACACACACCTCACACTCAGTTCACTGTCAGACTCACACCTCACACTCAGTTCACTGTCAGACTCACACCTCACACTCAGTTCACTGTCAGACTCACACCTCACACCCCCAGTTCACTGTCAGACGCACACCTCACACCCCCAGTTCACTGTCACTCACACCTCACACTCAGTTCATTGTCAGACTCACACCTCACACTCAGTTCACTGTCAGACTCACACCTCACACTCAGTTCACTGTCAGACTCACACCTCACACTCAGTTCATTGTCAGACTCACACCTCACACTCAGTTCACTGTCAGACTCACACCTCACACTCAGTTCATTGTCAGACTCACACCTCACACTCAGTTCACTGTCAGACTCACACTCAGTTCATTGTCAGACTCACACCTCACACTCAGTTCACTGTCAGACTCACACCTCACACTCAGTTCATTGTCAGACTCACACCTCACACCCCCAGTTCACTGTCAGACTCACACCTCACACCCCCAGTTCATTGTCAGACTCACACCTCACACTCAGTTCATTGTCAGACTCACTATGCATATTACATTTTTAATTCTACTTAGCATAGCGTTCATAGAAGTTCAGACACGAGTATTGTGATGGGTGTATTATATAGCGTATTGTATACACCTGCATTATACACATTGTATACACCTGCATTATAGTGTATACACCTGCAATATAGTGTATACACCTGCATTATAGTGTATACACCTGCATTATAGTGTATACACCTGCATTATAGTGTATACACCTGCATTATACATATGTAGTGTATGACTGATATTGTTATTTGGTTGACAGGGTTGTACGACTCAAATCAAGTACTTCCGCAGTACTAAGGTGAGTACACTATCTGTATGTCCCAGACACATGAGCAACACCTGGCTACCTATACTGTGGAGACGTTTCGCCCACCAGTTTCTTCAATAATCCAGTAAGTGAATAATAATGGAGACTGTGGAAGACGGGAAGTAGCAGTAGTTTGAGGTGATCAGTCCCTCAGTCAAGACTGTTGAAGTCAACACCAGACTCAGGGGCTGATCACGTCGAACTCAATCATATCTTCCACAGTCTTCAATATTACTTACAATAATGGATTAATGAAGCAACTGGTGGGCGAAACGTCTCCACAGACAAGACACCCAAGTGTCTGTTGCATCAGCTTTCGATTATTATTATATTAATTATATTAGTTTAAACTCAGACATAATTTCTTTTTCCTGTTTGGAACTCAAAATACAGGTACATAGCATTTCCCTCTGGCTGTCTGCATGTTCCTCGTATAAATCTGTAGGGAAAGGAAGGCGGGGTAGGGGTCGTCCTAGAAAAGGTTTGAGGGAGGGGGTAGAGGAGGTTTTGTGGGTGAGGGGCTTGGACTTCCAGCAAGCATGTGTGAGCGTGTTAGATAGGAGTGAATGGTTTTTGGGACCTGACGAGCTGTTGGAGTGTGAGCAGGGTAATATTTTGTGAAGGGATTCAGGGAAACCAGTTAATTGATTTAGTTGGACTTGAGTCCTGGAAATGGGAAATACAATGCCTGCACTTTAAAGGAGGGGTCTGGGATAGTGACAGCTGGGAGGGACAATTCCCAGCTGTTGTATCTGAGCGCCTCTGCAAAGACAGTGATTATGTATGAGTGTGGTGATAGTGTTGAATGATGATGAAAGCATTTTCTTTTTGGGGATTTTCTTTCTTTTTGGGTCACCCTGCCTCGGTGGGAGACGGCCGACTTGTTGAAAAAAATATATATTAGTTATATTATTTTTATTATTGTTGTTATTAATTATATTATTATTGAATTAACACTAATTGATTGTTAAGGCTCAGCTTCTGGACCCATAATATGACTCTGTAATCCTTAGACTACCACCCACAGGATAGTCTTGGGGTGACTTCTACCACCCACAGGTTAGTCTTGGGGTGACTACCACCCACAGGATAGTCTTGGGGTGACTACCACCCACAGGTTAGTCTTGGGGTGACTACTACCACCCACAGGTTAGTCTTGGGGTGACTACTACCACCCTAGTGTTAGTCTTGGGGTGACTACCATTCACAGGTTAGTCTTGGGGTGACTACTACCACCCACAGGTTAGTCTTGAGGTGACTACGACCACCCACAGGTTAGTCTTGGGGTGACTACTACCACCCACAGGTTAGTCTTGGGGTGACTACTACCACCCACAGGTTAGTCTTGGGGTAACTACCACCCACAGGATAGTTTTAAATTAACCATATATTTGTTCACTGTTCTGACACTGTTATCACTGACGACAAACAGACGGCAACAGTGATAACAACGGCAGTGACAACCACAACGGCAACGGCAACGGCGACTGCAACCACAACGGCAACTACAACAGCAACCGTAAATACAACGGCAACCACAACAACAACCGTTAACAAAATCACAACAGCAACCACAACAGCAGCCACAAGCACTACAACAGTAACGGCAACTACAACAGCAAGCGTGACCACAACATCTACCACAACAGCTACAGCAACTTCAATAACCACAGCAAAGGCAACTAATACACAGCTGGCGACAGTTACTGTGGTTGAGACACAGATTGTACTGGTACGCGAGAGGCAAGGATATGGTGGTGGATATGGTGGTTATGGTGGATATGCTGGTGAATCTGACGGATATGGTGGTGGATCTGACCGATATGGTGGATATGCTGGTGGATATGGTGGTGGATCTGACCGATATGGTGGATATGGTGGTAAGTCTTTCTCTTACTGACATTTTTTTTGTGGCTTTCTTAACTTAATCAATCTATTCATCCATTTCTCTCTCAGAATCCTATTGTAAGATTCGTACAATTAATGTGTAGCACACTAGAACGAAGGAACACTACAGTAGGCCTACTGGCCCATGTTAGGCAGATCTAACTCTCATATATTTCCCCCCCCTCCAGCCTATATTTTAAGCTACCCAAAATCCTTGGGTTTGTTTCACAACTCTATTGCCAAGTCATTTCTTCCCTGTATCCATTTTTCCTTTAAATTTCTTCAACTTGTATTGTGGCGAGTCTTGTCTTGGTTAAATGTTTTCAACATCTTATTAAGTCGTATATCCCGTATTTATTACTGTTTTCTGTTTGTATACTTCAATCACATATTCCCTAATACTACCCCTTTTCGGAGTACAAGTTGGTAAGTTTATTTAGGTAAAGGTACACAGAAGTACAATTATCACACAGTGTAAATTACCCACTAGGATAACCCAAAAAAAAAAGTCCAAGTGACTATTTCCATTGTGATCCTTGTTGTCTTCAGTCTATCCTCGTAGTTAAGATTTCTGATACATGGGATCATCATCGTCATTCTTCTCTAAATATTTTCCAGCACATTAATGTCCATTCTGTAATATGGAGGCCAGAACTGAGTAGCATAATCTGAGGCCTTACCAAATATATAGTCAAAGAATAAGCCGAGTATATGTCGTATTAATACTTTTTGATGTGAGATCAAGAATTCTATTACATTTTATTGCCAACACTTAAGTCAGTGTTGTCTTGGCTTTAGATTACTGCTAACCAGAACTAAGATCTCCATTATTTGGCTTACAATTACCACAGTTATTTTCTTTTCCTAGGCCTCTTATTATTACAATCAAGTGCTAAATCCACAAGGGTCATACAGTGCTGTAGTAGATTATTACAATCAAAAGCACTAAACCCATAGGAATTATACAGTGCCTGTAGGGAAGGGGGTGGAAGGTATTCAGACTTAATTCAGAGAACTGGAGCACAGATTCAATTTCCTAGATCAAGAGCCCCTCACCTGCATCAAGGAATCTCCCTTGAGGGGTCAAGCATCAAAGAACCTGCCTTGAGGGGTCAAGCATCAAAGAACCTGCCTTGAGGGGTCAAGCATCAAAGAACCTGCCTTGAGGGGTCAAGCATCAAAGAACCTGTCTTGAAGGGTCAAGCATCAAGGAACCTGCCTTGAAGGGTCAAGCATCAAAGAACCTGCCTTGAGGGGTCAAGCATCAAAGAACCTGCCTTGAGGGGTCAAGCATCAAAGAACCTGCCTTGAGGGGTCAAGCATCAAAGAACCTGCCTTGAGGGTCAAGCATCAAAGAACCTGCCTTGAGGGGTCAAGCATCAAAGAACCGCCTTGAGTCAAGCATCAAAGAACCTGCCTTGAGGGGTCAAGCATCAAAGAACCTGCCTTGAGGGTCAAGCATCAAAGAACCTGCCTTGAGGGGTCAAGCATCAAAGAACCTGCCTTGAGGGGTCAAGCATCAAAGAACCTGCCTTGAGGGGTCAAGCATCAAAGAACCTGCCTTGAGGGGTCAAGCATCAAAGAACCTGCCTTGAGGGGTCAAGCATCAAAGAACCTGCCTTGAGGCATCAAGCATCAAAGAACCTGCCTTGAGGGGTCAAGCATCAAGGAACCTGCCTTGAAGAGTCAAGCATCAAAGAACCTGCCTTGAGGGGTCAAGCATCAAAGAACCTGCCTTGAGGGGTCAAGCATCAAAGAACCTGCCTTGAGGGGTCAAGCATCAAGGAACCTGCCTTGAAGAGTCAAGCATCAAAGAACCTGCCTTGAGGGGTCAAGCATCAAGGAACCTGCCTTGAGGGGTCAAGCATCAAAGAACCTGCCTTGAGGGGTCAAGCATCAAGGAACCTGCCTTGAGGGGTCAAGCAGCAAGGAACTTTCTTCGAGGTTCAGTCACTTGTTTGGTTCAGTTTAGTTGTTAGAGCACCAAGTGACAAGTGACTTAATGTATTGATTTCTGGGATTTAGTATGCATCCTCGTGTGTAAAATTATTATTATAATCAAAACTAAGGGCTAAACCCATAAGAATCATACCCCACTGCGACACATTTAATCAGGTCTCGATGTTACATTCATGGGAAGAAAGCATTAAACCTGTAGATGTCACTAGTCTGGGTAGCATAAGTGCTCAGATCTAACACTTGTCAAAATAATAATTATTATAACTAAGTGTTAAACCCACAAGGGTCATACAGACACTTGTCAAAAAGCTGAGATACATTTTTTTTTTTTTTTTCAACAAGTCGGCCGTCTCCCACCGAGGTAGGGTGACCCAAAAAGAAAGAAAATCCCCAAAAAGAAAATACTTTCATCATCATTCAACACTTTCACCACACTCATACATAATCACTGTCTTTGCAGAGGAGCTCAGATACGACAGCTGAGAAAAGTCCCTCCCAGCTGTCACTATCTCAGACCCCTCCTTTAAAGTGCAGGCATTGTACTTCCCATTTCCAGGACTCAAGTCCAACTAAATCAATTAACTGGTTTCCCTGAATCCCTTCACAAAATGTTACCCTGCTCACACTCCAACAGATCGTCATGTCCCAAAAACCATTCGTCTCCATTCACTCCTATCTAACACGCTCACACATACTTGCTGGAAGTCCAAGCCCTCGCCCACAAAACCTCCTTTACCCCTTCCTCCAACCTTTTCTAGGACGACCCCTACCCTGCCTTCCTTCCCCTACAGATTTATACGCTCTCCAAGTCATTCTACTTTGATCCATTCTCTCTAAATGACCAAACCACCTCAACAACCCCTCTTCAGCCCTCTGACAAATACTTTTAGTAACTCCACACCTTCTCCTTCTGAGATACATATCCTTAATAAATAACTTTTAGTTGTGTTGAGTGCTGGTCTATAACAATGTTCAAGTCTTGGCAGATTTTCAGTACATTGACACATGTGACTAAACATTGTACTGTACCTTTCTATCCTCAGGCATTGGGAAGACTTATTACCCCTGGTAGACTCTGCTTCTGCTGCTGCTGGGAAGACTTATTACCCCTGGTAGACTCTGCCTCTGCTGCTGCTGCTGCTGTTCCTTGGTCATCTCTCTCCTCCAGCATCACTACTCTGCTCTATTTTCATTAGTTCCTGCTTTATAACATTCATGGGAGAATGCTAAACCCGAAGGGGTTATACATCACCTGGAGAATGGAAGGTATAATAATAATAAGTAACTTTATTTCTACAAGTACATGTACAAAGTATACAGGCCTAGCTGATATCAATGACATACTACTATAGTATAGAAAGCCCCTTGTTATGCAGAGCATTTTTGGCAAATTAGGTCAGTTTTGTCTCAGGATGGGACCCACACTAGTCGGCTAACACCCAGGTACCCATTATTACTGATGGGTGAACATGGACAACCGGTGTAATTAAACATGCCCAATGTTTCCAACCTTGCCAGGAATCGAACCCAGACCCTCACCGTGTGAAGTGAGAGCTTTGCCACCAGGCCACGGGACACCATAACTAGGCTCCTTTTAAGGAACTGGAGCACTGGTACAAAACCTTAGATCAAGAGGTTCTTAATACCTCAGAGTACACAAACTTTTCTTCAAAGGATATTAATCAAGGGGAAACTGTCAGCCATAAAAGTATTATAATCAAAACTAAGCACTAAATCCACCAGGGTCATACAGTGCTGGTCAACCATAGAAAACGCACTAGTTTCAAAATGTTTCTACACAAATTTATAATTGGTATACCCATAATAATTGCTGTATACCCATATGGGTATACAGCACCTGGGAAATATGGTTAGTTATTAGGTTAGGGAGGGTAGCTGCAATCCCCTGAATCAAGAGTGTCAGCAGCATAGAGGCAGCCCATCGGCAGGCGCCTGGAAAATTAGGGCAGCCCATGGCTGCATTCACCTCCACACTAATACCGAGTATTATATTCGCAAAACCCTTGAAGGTAGGTGAGTCGATTCCAGTGAAGGGCTCTTGATCCAAAGCCACTACCCTCCATTTCTCTTAATTGAATTTTATCACATCCCATTCCCCTAGGTGCTTCATGACCCTTATGGGTGTAGCAGCACTTAATAATAATAATAATAATAATTCGTTTAGACAAAAAACGTTATCCATGGAGGCAAAGAAGTTAATGTACGAAAGTATAGTGGTACCAACACTCTTATATGGGTGTGAAGCATGGGTTGCAAATGCTGCAGCGAGGAGGAGGCTGGAGGCAGTGGAGATGTCCTGTCTAAGGGCAATGTGTGGTGTAAATATTATGCAGAAAATTCGGAATGTGGAAACTAGGAGAAGGTGTGGAGTTACTAAAAGTATTTGTCAGAGGGCTGAAGAGGGGTTGTTGAGGTGGTTTGGTCATTTAGAGAGAATGGATCAAAGTAGAATGACTTGGAGAGCGTATAAATCTGTAGGGGAAGGAAGGCGGGGTAGGGGTCGTCCTAGAAAAGGTTGGAGGGAAGGGGTAAAGGAGGTTTTGTGAGCGAGGGGCTTGGACTTCCACCAAGCATGTGTGAGCGTGTTAGATAGGAGTGAATGAATGGAGACGAATGGTTTTTGGGACATGACGATCTGTTGGAGTGTGAGCAGGGTAACATTTTGTGAAGGGATTCAGGGAAACCAGTTAATTGATTTAGTTGGACTTGAGTCCTGGAAATGGGAAGTACAATGCCTGCACTTTAAAGGAGGGGTCTGAGATAGTGACAGCTGGGAGGGACTATTCTCAGCTGTCGTATCTGAGCTCCTCTGCAAAGACAGTGATTATGTATGAGTGTGGTGAAAGTGTTGAATGATGATGAAAGTATTTTCTTTTTGGGGATTTTCTTTCTTTTTGGGTCACCCTGCCTCGGTGGGAGACGGCCGACTTGTTGAAAAAAAAAAAAAAAAAAATCAAATTCAAATATTTATTTTGTTGCAAGTTTACATAGAAGTTTACATAGAAGTGCAAGGAGAGCCAATGACATGCCATGGCATTAAGGGCAGCTTAATCTAATGGCTTATAGACTATGTACATAATATTAGAGAAATTGATTGAGTTTGTTTTATTTAATATTAGATTGTTCAAATTACAATATGATGATATTACATTGTTCAAATTAAAATATGATACTTCATTGTAACAAGTGTTTAGTAGGATGGTAATTAATAGTAAAAATTGAAATTATCTTAAGGAAAATAACATTGAGCATTTTTTAAAGTAATTTACAGTATGCGTATTTAGTTTAGGGTGAGTAGGTGGTAATATAATAGTAACATAATAGTAAAATTTGAAATGATCTTATAGGAAAATAACATTGAGCATTTTTGAAAGTAATATAATAGTAACATAATACAGTGGACCCCCGAGTAACGAGCACCCCAGAAATCGCACAATTATGCAAGTATAATATTGTAAGTACTTTTGTAGGTGTATTTTTGGAGGTCTGAAATGGACTAACCTACTTGACATTTTTTCTTAAGGGAGTAAATTCGTTCGGTAATGGCACTTGAGCAGGCTTCTGGAATGAATTTCGCTCGTTACTCAGGGGTCCACTGTAGTAAAAATTGAAATTATCTTATAGGAAAATAACATTGAGCATTTTTGAGTATGAGTATTTAGTTTAGGGTGAGTAGGTGGTTTTTGAGAAGAGTCTTAAAATGATTTTCAGACAAGGTTATTTTAGTATTTACTGGTAATGAATTCCAGATTCTGGGGCCCTTTATGTGCATAGAATTTTTTCATAGGTTGATATGGACACGGGGTATATCAAAAAGTACATGTAGAAGGTATACAGGCCTAGCTGACATACTACTACATAGAAAGCCCCTTGTTATGCAAAGCAATTCGGGCAAAATAGGTCAATTTTGTCCCAGGATGCGACCCACACCAGTTGACTAACACACAGGTACCCATTTTACTGATGGGTCAACAGGGATACCAGGTGTCTTATGGAAACACGTCCCTAATGTTTTCCAGCCGTACCGGAGATTCAATCTCCAGACCTCAGTGTGTGAGTTGAGTGCGCTAGTGATCCAGCTACGGGACACCTACTCAATATAACAATAATATTCACAAAAAGTGCTAAACAAGAATGGGCCATGCATTACTTATATGGGAGGAACACTAAACCTGCAAGGGTCTCAGTGCCTGGGGCATACATGATCTGGAGAATGGGAGGTAATCAGATTTGATCCAAAGAAAGGGTAGCTCCAGTGCCTAGGATCAAGAGCCCTTTCAGGGGAGGAGGATGGCTTCCTTGAAGGGAAAACATGAGTTATAATATTTACAAGAGAGATAAAAAAAATACATTCGGCAAGTTTAGGATAAATGAAGCCCGAGCTTGTTCACTAAAATTAAAGGATACTTGACAAAGTGAATGTTCATCATCCTTTACTAGAAACCTCCTGTATTAAGCCTCAGTAAAGACTGAAGATTAATTTTTGAAATTGGTTGTTAAAATAAACAAACTTCATTTTTAGGTTTTGGGAGCAGAGTACAAAAGAAAATATACAGTACAGTGGACCCCCGATTAACAGCCTGCTCCAAACACTAACAATTATGTAAGTGCTTTTGTAAGTGTATGTTTGGGGGTCCAAAAGGACTAATCTAATTTACATTATTCCTTATGTTAATAAATTCGTTCGGTAACGGCACTTGAACAGCATTCTGGAACGAATTACGGCCGTTAACCAGGGGTCCACTGTATATTACCAATACTCCTACGTAGTAGGTTGGTAGACAGCAACCGCCCAGGGAGGTACTACCGTCCTGCCAAGTGTAAAACAGAAGCCTGTAATTGTTTTACATGATGGTAGGATTGCTGGTGTGTCTTTTCTGTCTCATAAACATGCAAGATTTCAGGTACATCTTGCTACTTCTACTTACACTTAGGTCACACTACACATTCATGTACAAGCATATATATATACACTCTCCTCTGGGTTTTCTTCTATTTTCTTCCTAGTTCTTGTTCTTATTTCCTCTTATCTCCATGGGGAAGTGGAACAGAATTCTTCCTCCGTAAGCCATGCGTGTCGTAAGAGGCGACTAAAATGCCTGGAGCAAGGGGCTAGTAACCCCTTCTCCTGTATATATTACTATATGTAGAAGGAGAAACTTTCGTTTTTCCTTTTGGGCCACCCTGCCTCGGTGGGAGACGGCCGACGTGTTGAAAGAAAGAAGATATATATATATATACACCCTGGGTTTTCTTCTATTTCTCTTACTAGTTCTTTTTCTAGTTTAATTCCACTTATCTCCATGGGGAAGTGGAACAGAATTCTTCCTCCATAAGTCATGTGTGTCATAAGAGGCGACTCAAATGCCAGGAGCAAGGGGCTAGTAACCCCTTCTCCTGTATATGTAACTAAATGTAAAAGGAGAAACTTTCGTTTTTCCTTTTGGGCCACCCCGCCTCGGTGGGATACGGCCGGTGTGTTGAAAGAAAGAAAGATTACCAATACTGTAATGAGGCAAGTACATTGGTCCCATAAGTTACAATATTAGCCCATTCCAGAAGACGTATTGAATCTCAAAACTATCAAAACTAAAATCCGAAAATACGTGGTTTTATGGTAGTAATTCATTTCCAGTTGGTGGAAGTGCAACTTTTATTATACACGGGACTTGCATGCTCACAGATATAACTTGCAGACACTGTATCTCCCCTTATCTGCTTCTCTTATCCACATTATTAATACAATCAAAACAAAAACCTAAACCCACAAGGGCCTCTTATCCACAACAGCAGAAGTCTTTCAAAATCTATGATAATTTCTCTTGCCTTTTTTTCCCCACTAGTTAAGATCTGTCAGTCACTAATTTTTTTTTTTTTTTTTCCAACAAGTCGGCCGTCTCCCACCGAGGCAGGGTGACCCAAAAAGAAAGAAAATCTTGATAATAATAGAAGAGATGGTGGATTGTAAAAGGCCATAATCACACACCATTGCATCACGTTTTTCACAATTTCTTGTTTGAAATTCAGAGAAATCAACTGTTTACTGTGCACTTTAGGGGCCCATGATGACTTGGTAACACAAAAATGGCATAATTAAATCACAAATGCATATCATATAAAGTTTTTCACCACAACTCAAAACTAAATTCCTTTATGAGGGCAAATTGTAACTCAAAATTAACATAACTCCAGCCCATCGTAACTTGATAGACCACTGTAATGTGTACATATTCACAATACTGTATAATGATAAAACTCATATGGGTTAAATATTAAATAGCACCTGGGAAATGGGAGGTAGTCAAGTAAGCAATTGGGAGGAAGTTATATTAATGAAAAAATTTATGAAGGCAAGTTACTCCCTCTTCATTGTAGGTGAATTGTGATAATAAATCTACTATTTTTTTTTTTTTAACAAACTGGCTGTATCCCACAAAAGCAGGGTGACCCAAAAAGAAAAAACAAAAGTCTTTCTTTTTACATTTATTAATTTATACAGGAGAAGGGTTACTAGCCCCTTGCTCCCGGCATAACTAGATATTTCAGCAACATATTACTATACTTTTCATAACCAAGGGAATGATAGGGCTCAGTTCCCAGACCAGTTATGTGCTTATGTAACAAAATTACCGACCACAGGATGGGGTTGCGGTACATAAAACCAGCAACACCTGCTTTAATATAAAAGTACTAAAATATCAAAAATAGTTTATGTAATTTTTACTCAAACTGTTTACAAACTTTGTTTTACCTCCTACTATTCCAAGGAAAGTTAGATGTTGGATAGTTGTTCCAAAAATACTGGGATGTTTGAACATTACGCTCCTGCTGTGAAAACTGCCGGCTAGTATCCTGCTGTCGCATATCTTGAAGCTGGAAATTGGGGTTAATATATACTGAATTATTAGCCTGATTTGGCAGGTTCACAGCTGGCCAATCAAAACCTGAATTATTCACATAGGGAGGCCTACCCAGGTCCCCAGGGTAGACATTCTGGTCCTCGTGGTAAATGCTATTTCGATATTGCTGCATCCACGTATTCAAATAGTGCGTGTTTGGTTGAAAACTATTACCTGCCTGATGCCAATTATCTGCGTTGCCCTGTCCCTCTAGCGGTCTAGGGATTCTGGAAGCAAAATGTCGAGCCACCTCACTTATGGACTGTCGACTAGATTCCCGACCTACTTGAGGGGCTCCAGATGTTCCTGGCCTTGCATTTTCAACTTGCCTATAACCACCTGATGCTTCAAAGATTCTCCCATTATTGCTTAATCTGATTCTACTGTATTCATCATCTGTGAAAGAGGGCAACATTGTCTGTGACCTGTTTATTTGTTGACCACCACCTGGAAAACTTGCAAAACCAAAACCAGCTGTTTCACCACCACCACCTGGAAAAAGAAGATATAATACCACCAGTTAGCCCAAAATGCATTGCATAATTAGTGTTTTTTGTGCCTACCAATGTTTTATTATGTGTAAACTACATTATTTGTACCACAAAGAAATAAAATTTTATTGCATTTTATCATCACTATGAATTATAAAAACATTACTATAAGTTTATTGACTACCACCACCTTGCATTATATATACGTACACAAATTTCACCACCACCATGAATTATACAAATATTACCACCAGTTTGTTGACTTGTCGCCACCGCCACCACTACCACAAATTACGAGAAATACTCTAGAAACACGACCACCAACTTCTTGACACTACCCCAATGAACTGATACAAAATCATTACCAGGAACATTCCTATTTCTGTTGAAATTTCCGACTGGTTTTCTTTGATAAGTTCTCTTATGCTGGTTTTTATTTCTCACTGCAAAAAAATTACTATTAAATAATTCTGCACTATACATGTCTAAATAAAAGTGTAATGTTATGCACAATATGCTCTACAATAACACTTATTTCAGTGTGTGTTCAGGGCTGACACTACTGCTGTATCTTTTAAAGTGTAATGGGCTTATATTAACAAGGAATCGCTAAATCTATGGGTCATACAGTGCCAGATGGCAGAGGGAAATGTGGGTGAATGGGGACATTTTTATAATTACATGGGGAAGCAATAAACTCAAAGGGGTTAACAGCACCTGGGGAATAGGATGTAATCACGTTTGATCTAAGGGGAGGACACATTTAATTCCTTGAATTATGTAAATGAGTCCTTCATTAGCATCAAGGTATGACTAATTAAAGGGAAAGGAGAAGCAAAAGCCTGTACATGCCTAGACAAGTGGGGGCTGAGAGGGTTAGTTACGAGGTCACACCAGGTATTTTAGCACATTATAACAAGCAAATGACATTTAAGTTTTTCAATGAAGCTGAAATATGATTTTTTTTTTTTTTTCAACAAGTCGGCTGTCTCCCACTGAGGCAGAGTGACCCAAAAAGAAAGAAAATCCCCAAAATAAAATACTTTCATCATCATTCAACACTTTCACCTCACTCATACATAATCACTGTCTTTGCAGAGGAGCTCAGAATACGACAGTTTAGAAATATTAATTTTTTTTTTAACACGTCGGACGTTTCCCACCATGGAATTCTCATCAACTTCCTAGCAAATGTTCAGTAATTTTGCTGCAAAATTCTAACTTGCTTTAAACATTTTGCAATTATACTAATAATAACAACTTGGAGGAGGCAGAAGAGAAGGAAAAAGGAAGGGATGAGGAAATATTCTAGCATCAGAAAACTTTTCACAGTATATTAATCTGAATCCTCCTTACATGGCTTTTGGCAAAAATTTAATTAATGAAAGTTAAATAGACCACGTTACGTCTGAGTGGCACATCGTTTTCCCTGCAAGATGGCAGAAGTTACTTAAAAACTACTGATGCATATTCCAAAGACAGATTTTAATCATCAAACATTCTTGTCTAACAAGTTTTAAATCTCTTATCTCCTTTTACACTATGTTGCAATTTTCAGAAATATGAATAACAAAAATGCTGAATGTTGTGTGCAATCAAATAATATTTAGCTAAAACAGTTATTTTAATTTTGAACCCAAGTATTTTAATAGGGCAGCAATACTCTCCTTACTGCTTACATGATGATGTCTGAACAAGCACATAGAAACAACAAGTGCAACATATGGAAATTTATTACGAAAATATTGCATTTGCTGGAAACTTAGCTAATCCACAGCTCCCGTCAAGCCAAACACTTCATAATAAACATCCTAGCACAGTATTTGTCTTATTTATAAATTCCCTTGCCAACATAAGGTAGCATATCTGGAGAAAATATATACGGAACGTACTTCTGCATTTTTCAGTATTTTAAAAGATTACAGTGGTACCCCAGATTTCGTCAATAATTCGTTCCAGACGGCTGTTCGAGTGCCGTTACCGAACGAATTTGTTCGCATAAGGATGAATGTAAATTAGATTAGTCCGTTTCTGACCCCCCAAAATACACTTACAAAAGCACTTACAAAAATACACTTACATAATTGTTCGAGTTGGGAGCTGTATGAAATCCGGGGTATCACTATTAAAATAAGGTGGTGGTTAAGTTATGCAATAATAAAAATTACACATTGAATATGTTACAAGTTAAAACAATCATACCCTTCGCTTCAGGTTCTTTGTTTTCTCTCTCTCCATCTTTTGTATTATTCTCGGACTTTCGAGTTACCTTGGTGGGTCCTTTTTCTTGCATTTTTTTTTGCAAGTGTTGCAGGATCTCTTGGTCTAGCTGAATTTCTTCCTGTGAATGTGAACATTGTCAACTGTGTAGTAAAATCTACTTTTAAATCTTATTATTTACAGTGGGTCAGAGCAAAACTTTAATAAAATCAGCATTTTTTCTTGTCAATGAGGGAAGATCAGTAATACCCTCCAATAGTAGCAGCCACATCACACACTATAAACTTCGAAGGCACACACAATGACTAGTACACTCAATATTAATGGTAGAATATAGCAATAAGCATGTTAACAAGCAGGTTATGGCATTATACAGTGGACCCCCGAGTTTCGTAAAAACTTTACTCCTGAAGTCTGCTCAAGTGCCATTACCGAACGAATTTACCCCCTTAAGAAAAAATGTCACGTAGGTTAGTCTATTTCAGACCCCCAAAAATACTTTTCCACAAGCACTTACAATATTATACTTGCATAAATGTACGATTTCCGGGGCTTACGAAACTCGGGGGTCCACTGTATTGAGAAGACGTGTCCACCGGGCACTAGATAGGATTTCAGAACTTATAAAGTCTCTGATGGACAAAGAATCTTATAAAATGAATGATAATACAGACAATTATTTTTACAGTTTATTACAAGAACTGGCTAGCTATCCATACCTACAAATCTATCATTGAAAACTTCCACTCTCTGGGAATGACCATTCTTGAGGCTTTCACAAGATAGTTCTCTCAGGATATTTCAGCCTTCTTCAGTGTTGAAGATATAGTGAATTAAGTGTTAAAAATACATGAATCAAGTGTATTTGATAATTTAAGCACCACTAACAGAAAATTTGAATGTGTACATAATTCCTTCTTGTTGATGAATGCTAAGATTTGCATTGTAGTCACTGCTATGTGTTGTTACATTGTATTGCATATTTCTTACCTTATTGTCCAAGGTTTCTTGAGCAATACAAACTTTAGCAGCATCCACATAATTCCCTACAAAGTTACCTGGTAAGGGCTTCTCCCAAGACAGTGCTGAAAGACATATCATTAAGTTAACCGATTGTAAGTCAAAGAACTCGTCTCAACACCTGCAAATTTTACAGAGCCATAAATAATTATAAACAATGGTTAATACAATGCATATTGCATTACTATTATCACACACACTTGTACATCAGACACGTATTCATCACTTGTTCATGTGTGTGCACACATCATACACAGTCATCACCTGTGTAGTTAGTTAATCGTGATGCAATGTGGACTCTCCTAGATTTTTTCAAATATATGAAGAGATTCTAAAAGACCCAAAGAGTTGTGCCGAGGTCAAAAATATTGGCAGATGGCAGATTTGAAGGTACAAAAAATTGTGCATATTAGAATGTTGGAAACTATTTTAAGGTTAAAAGTTGATCAGTTACTCACCAATGTGTGTCAGAATTGTGTTAGTCATGTGCCTTATTGCTGCTGGCTCCCAGTGCAAACCATCATTTGTTCGCCTGCAATAGTTAACTTGTTTTTATCACAAGGGCTATTTTCCATAGAAAGGTAGCAAAAAAAAAAATGCCTTCACCATTGTTTGCTCCATATGTCTTTCCAGAAGAGAAAACTCTTCATAATTTAATGGTGACCCATTGAACTGCATCATCTTCCAAAGATATCACATGATGCTAACACATTACTCAGAAGAATGTCAACTCCAAAAATGAGAAAACATGACTATATACAGTACTTTGATTCAAATTACTCGTATATGCCTGCTGAATGGTCAAGCCACTCTTTTTTCAAACTTCCTGATACCAATCTCTTTAGTTTCCCTCATACTCCTACTCTACCACTAAATACTGATCAGACTTTTCTGTCAATCCTTAAAAAACCTGAATAACTGGAAGACTACCTCTTAACCTTTAATTCACTAGTAGTTTAGCAGACTGCTTTTGTGCATCAAGCCATGCTGTTCTCATTACACTTCATACCTTATTCTACACATCATACCTTATTCTACTGAATCCATCAGTGACCCACAGCTCCTGCCAACAGCAGGTGAGCTGCCCTAAATTGCTATGTTATGCACCATATTTGTGGAATTTTACAAACACAATTTCGACCACAGGTGAGCTGCCCTAAACTGCTACGTTACGCACCATATTTGTGAAATTTTACAAGCACAATTTTATTAAGGAAACTACATTAGGTTATTGCCAGTTACATTATTAAAACTTAATATACAAATTAAGTGTTGGTAGACAATAATAATTTCATAAGAGCTTTCTTTCTTCTTTCAACACGTCGGCCGTTTCCCACCGAAGTGGGGTGGCCCAAAATGAAAAACGAAAGTTTCCCATTTTACATTTAGTAATATATACAGGAGAAGGGGTTACTAGCCCCTTGCTCCCAGCATTTTAGCCGCCTCTTACGACACGCATGGCTTACGGAGGAAGAATTCTGTTCCACTTCCCCATGGAGAATAAGAGCTTGATATTCTATAAAAATACATCTCATTGACAGGTTCCCAATTGTTTCATTAACATGCATACTTATAGAGGAGTCTAAGTAAGACATTTGTTCCAATGTTATTTGCATCTTCATATGGCTGACAGTATATAGTACAGTCTATACTTTCCCTTAAGTTATATACTATATTAATTTACACTTAATTTCCTATTAAAGCATCAACATAAATAAAATACACAGTTGCAATACCTGTGAAGCTGAAAGCGCATGTGATAGTGCAGGTCAAGCAGATCTATTTCAAATGCAATGCAGAGCTGCTGAGCAAATTTATTTGCTTCCATGATCATGAAGCGCATACTGTGTTTCATGAACTCCAGCTGCAATAACATATTAAGATAAACAATACAAAGTAGAAAAATATGTCATTGTTCAAGACAGAGCTGGAAGAACAGCAGTCTAAAACATTTTGAACTAGATATGATTCATAACTTAGATCAAATTTCAAGAAGAGACTTCAGTTCATCTTAAACCATTATCAGCTCCAGGAGAGACAAAAATGTTATCTAAAGATTTCTCTAAATAATATGAAAGTTGTGAATTGTTCCACAGTACTTTGACTTCCACTAGTTATAGATGAATTACATTAGGGCAGTCAAGGGAGGTATCATTAGTCTTAGTTCAGCATTCTATACCTCAACAGATTATATTATCCCTGCCTGCCCTAACAGGTAAACATAGCTGAATTTTTACCCCCAATATGTACATAGCTAAAAAAAAAAAGATAGATAACAATACAATGCTATTATACCAATCTTATTTAATAATATAAACAAACTTACCTCTACCATATATTAAACAATTAAAATCATTTTATAAGTAGTTTGTGTTCTTCAATTTCTTGAAGCTCTAAAAAATATTATACCTTAAAATAAAATATAAAAATTACACTGAAGTGTTACTAGAGCTACAGAAAAGTATTAATTTGCCAAAAAAAAAATAATGAAAGGTACATGAAACTCTCGAGGAATCTTCACATCAACGTAAAACTTAAAACAACTTACAAAACATGGCCCAAAATATTAAGATACCTAATAAGTGATATGACAAAATAGTCTTACCTGTTTTATGAAGACTCCTCCCTTAACTTTTTCTGTTGAGACTGGCAATGTTGTGGTCCACATGATTAAGGTATCATCAGGTAAGAGACAACGCACATGGTGAATCACATCCACCATTTCTTTCTTATATGTGTCTTCCTGCATGGCGCCCCATCTGCAAGTCAACAATATGTTGCTAATTGTTAAGTGTTTAACGATACTTCTATATCATAAAAACTAAATTTTAATGCTTCTAATTGTTAATTAATTCTACCTTTATCATGCAAATTTAAGCACTAAGTAAACAACAGGAAAACATTACAATAATAGTCAATGTTGCATTTGAAGGCTAACTCTTTAATACATAATAAAATCCCTATTTAAATGGGCACATTTGAAATTAGATTTAGGATTATAACTAGTGTGTAAAGGAAGAAAGTTGAAAGTGAATATAGATAAGAGTAAGGTGATGAGGGTATCAAATGATTTAGATAAAGAAAAATTGGATATCACATTGGAGGGAGGAAGTATGGAAAAAGTGAATGTTTTCAGATATTTGAGAGTTGACTTGTCAGCGGATGGGTTTATGAAGGATGAGGTAAACCATAGAAATGATGAAGGGAAAAAGGTGAGTGGTGCGTTGAGGTATCTGTGGAGACAAAACGTTATCCATGGAGGCAAAGAAGGGAATGTACAAGAGTATAGTGGCACCAACACTCTTATATGGGTGTGAAGCTTGGGTTGTAAATGCCACAGCAAGGAGGCAGCTGGATGCAGTGGAGATGTGTGTAAGGGCAATGTGTGGTGTAAATATTATGCAGAGAATTTGAAGTGTGGAAATTAGGAGGAGGTGTGGAATTACTAAAAGTATTAGTCAGAGAGCTGAAGATGGGCTGTTGAGGTGGTTTGGTCATTTAGAGAGAATGGAACAAAGTAGAACGACTTGGAGAGCGTATAAATCTGTTGGGGAAGGAAGGGGAGTAGGAGTCGTCCCCGAAAAGGTTGGAGGGAGGGGGTAAAGGAGGTTTTGTGGGTGAGGGGCTTGGACTTCCAGCAAGCGTGCGCGAGTGTGTTAAATATGAGTGAATGGAGACAAATGGTTTTTGGGACCTGACGAGCTGTTGGAGTGTGAGCAGGGTAATATTTTGTGAAGGGATTCAGGGAAACCAGTTAGCCAGACTCGAGTCCTGGAAATGGGAAGTACAATACCTGCACTTTAAAGGAGGGGTTTAGGATATTGGCAGTTTGGAGGGACGTCTAAACTATCGTATCTGAGCGCCTTTGCAAAGACAGTGATTACGTATGAGTGATGGTGAAAGTGTTGAATGAAAGTTTTTTCTTTCTTTTTGGGTCACCCTGCTTCGGTGGGAGACGGCTGACGTGTTGAAAAAAATAATTCTTCATTAAGTAGGAATGTAAAAGTGTCTGAAAAGGAAATTTGAAAGCATTAACAAAAAATTAGTACATATGGAGAGAAGGTGGCTTCACATGATACCCAAGCATTGACAACAACCAGATGAAATGCATCTTAACCCTTTGAGGGTTTTTGATGTACTAGTACGGCTTATGCGCCAGGGTGTTTGACGTACTAGTACGCCTAAATTCTAGAGGCCCTCAAATCAAGCAGAAACAGTCTGGTAGGCCTAGATGTGATAGAATGGGTCTGTGCGGTCAGTGTGCGCAGTATAAAAAAATCCTGCACCACACAGTGCATAATGAGGAAAAAAAACTCTGACCGTGTTTTTGGTTTAAAACAGCGACTTTGCAGTCTATTTTCGTATGGTATTTATGATTATATTCTAGTTTTCTTGGTCTTATTTGATAGAATGGAAGATATATTAGAGAAATGGAGATAATTTTGATTGGTTTCTCAATGACAAGTACCTAGAAATTGAGCACAAAGTAGCGAAAATGTTCTATTTTTGGCAATGTTCAAGAGTAAACAAATCATGCCACACATACAATACACATCAACTGGCGACTATAATATCCTTGCACAAGTGTGCTGATATCATTTATATCGTTTTTACAATGATGCAGTAGTATACATAACAGTAAATCTTCAATTTATTGTGAGAATAAAAATTCAAAATGGAAAGCAAAAGTAATGTAAGAGGGGCCTGGAGACATGACTAATCTACAGGTAAAATGTTATTCGAGTGCCAGGAATGTCTGTCTCGTTTATTCTGGACTTTATTTTGAAATTGGCATATTTTGAAATTTGTGTGAAATTGGACAAATTGCCAATTTCTGACCACCTTATTGGGTAGTTGAAATCGGTAAATTGGCAGTTTCTTGTACTCAATCGATAGAAGAAATGGAGTTCTAGCGACATAGCTATAATTTTAGTAGACTGAAACTTTGAAATTTGCCGAAAATAGGGCTCGAAATTGGCGAAATCGCCGATGCGTAAATAACATCAATACCGCTAACTTCGCAAGAGCAAAATTCCGTTAGTTTTCCATCAACTTTCATAATTTTGGTGGCGTTATGATCGGAAAAAGATTCTATATCATTTCATAAGAAAAAATAATTTTTTTTTTCCCGAAAATGTTTCGACCCTGAGAGAGAGTTAGAATCGAGGTCTCGACCCTGAAAGGGTTAATAAACTTTTGTACGTATTACCAAGCTTGCTGTGCACGTAGGAATGATCAGGAAATGTTATGCAAGATCTACAGAAAGGCAAAAATGAAAGAATGTTATTACTTAAAAGCAAAAAATGAAAGCATGTTATTATTCAAAAGCAAAAATTCCATCACCTTCAGCATCAAGAGATTAATTAATGATATACAATATAACAAATACAATATCCAACATACAGATAATCCCCAGCTAATGTCAAAAGTTACACACGTGTACACTCACAACAGCAGCAGCAGCACCTAGGAACCAATCAAAATGTTATAGCTGCCAAGCTGTAGGTCTTACACATGAAATATAACCATTCTTTGTTCTCTAAATAAAATTCAGTTATATTTGAAAAACTAAATACCACTTATTTGTAAGTTGGGAACCTACATACATGTATTCTATTTTTAACAACTGTTCTGGGGATATTACTCCAGCACAGTCACTATACTACCATTAAAATATCATTACAACTGTGGCACAATAATTCACCAAATTTATTTCTTTGTTAAGACATCAGCCACTTCTCTAAGGAAAGGTAACCATAAGGTAGAAAAATGCATTCTTTCTTCTTTCTTTCAACACATCGGCCGTTTCCCACCGAGGCAGGGTGGCCCAAAAGAAAAAACGAGTTTCTCCTTTTACATTTAGTAATATATTCAGGAGAAGGGGTTACTAGCCCCTTGCTCCCGGCATTTTAGTCGCCTCTTACGACACGCATGGCTTAAGGAGGAAGAATTCTGTTCCACTTCCCCATGGAGATAAGAGGAAATAAGAACAAGAACTAGTAAGAAAATAGAAGAAAACCCAGAGGGGTGTACTCACCTAGTTGTGGTTGCAGGGGTCGAGTCAAAGCTCCTGGCCCCGCCTCTTCACTGGCCGCTACTGGGTCACTCTCCCTGCGCCATGAGCTTTATCATACCTCTGCTTAAAGCTATGTATAGAGCCTGCCTCCACTACATCGCTTCCTAAACTATTCCACTTCCCGACAACTGTGTGACTGAAGAAATACTTCCAAACATCTCTGTGATTCATATGAGTCTTCAACTTCCACTGTGCCCCCTTGTTGTTGTGTCCCATCTCTGGAACATTCTGTCTCTGTCCACTTTGTCAATTCCTCTCAGTATCTTATATGTTGTTATCATGTCCCCCCTATCTCTCCTATCCTCCAGTGTCATCAGGTCGATTTCCCTTAACCTCCACTCGTAGGACATACCCCTTAGCTCCGGGACTAGTCTTGTTGCAAACCTTTGCACTTTCTCGAGCTTCTTCACATGCTTGGCTAGGTGTGGGTTCCAAACTGGTGCTGCATACTCCAGTATGGGCCTAACGTACAGTGTACAGGGTCCTGAACGATTCTTTATTAAGATGTCGGAATGCTGTTCTTAGGTTTGCTAGGCGCCCATATGCTGCAGCAGTTATTTGGTTGATGTGCGCCTCAGGAGATGTTCCTGGTGTTATATTCACCCCAAGATCTTTTTCCTTGATTGAGGTTTGCAGTCTCTGGCCCCCCTAGGCTGTACTCCGTCTGCTGTCTTTTGCCCTTCCCCAATCTTCATGACTTTGCACTTGGTGAGGTTGAACTCCAGGAGCCAGTTGCTGGACCAGGCTTGCAGCCTGTCCAGATCCCTTTGTAGTTCTGCCTGGTCCTCGTCTGATTGAATTCTTCTCATAAACTTCACATCATCTGCAAACAGGGACACTTCGGAGTCTATTCCTTCCGTCATGTCGTTCACGAATACCAGAAACAGCACTGGTCCCAGGACTGACCCCTGTGGAACCCCGCTCGTCACCGGCGCCCACTCTGACACCTCGCCACATACCATGACTCGCTGCTGTCTTCCTGACAGGTATTCCCTGATCCCAAAGTAGTGCCTTCCCTGTTACCCCTGCCTGGTCCTCCAGCTT
>WNWK01003789.1:0-75000 GCA_009830355.1 Cherax destructor
GCTTCAAAATTCGGCTTTAACAATTTCCTATTTGCTATATACACATTGCATTCCATTTTCAGATTTCAAAAAAAATATGAATATTCGTTAGAAA
Source organism: Cherax destructor (assembly GCA_009830355.1). Taxonomy (NCBI): domain Eukaryota; kingdom Metazoa; phylum Arthropoda; class Malacostraca; order Decapoda; family Parastacidae; genus Cherax; species Cherax destructor. The sequence continues at coordinate 95 of WNWK01003789.1, forward strand.
AAAATAATTGACATATAATACTTTGTTGCTCCATTGGTTGCATGGAATATTAATGCAATACAAATTAACGTTTATTCAGCCCAGGAAGAAATCTGGTTAAAATGAAAACTGAGAGGATTTTTGTTTAAGAAACGAGTTCTTCAGTAAAATCAAGGTCGAACATTAATAATACTTCAGTCAGGATTTTTATGCGAAATAATATTCATGGAGTCATAAGTCAGACATTGCTCCAATAAAATTTATAAAGCTGTAAATCCTTAATATTCAATACTGGAATTTCTGATTTATATATAATGATGTTTTTTACCATAGAGGCCTAAAGGAACGTGTTGTTTAAAAGTATCGTTTTGTAATTTTTTTCTGAAAGTTTCCATATATCATGGAGAGTCATTTTATTATTTTGTATATCATATATTGGATCTGGAATACATATGTTTCATCACTTAGAGGATTTAATTTACAAGATTAAAAATAGATGTTTTTGCTCTGTACATTTATTTTTATATTTTTAAAGAAATGGTAAAGAGAACTGAGTTTAGACAGCTGATAACATTAGTAGTTTAGCCATAGTATCCATAGCCGCCATATCCTCGTCCGAAGCCTCCCAAGCCGCCGCCGAATCCTCCAAAACCTCCAAAGCCTCCCAGGCCTCCATAGCCTCTCAAGTAACCAGGATCAGCTTCAGGCTCAGCAGCAGCTTCAGCGACAGGCTCGGCGCTCCTCTTTCCACGATACAATCCATAGCCTCCATATCCTCCTCCAAAGCCTCTATGGCCTCCAAAGCCTCCGAAGCCTCTATGGCCTCCAAAGCCACCAAAGCCTCCGAAACCTCCCAGGTAACCAGGCTCGGCATCTGGGGAAGGTGCAGCGCTTGTGGCAGCCAAGCAGAAGGCGGCCAGGACGGCAACAATAACCTGTTGGATTGACATAAATACTTATTTTAAAACTTATTATAATAATCTTTCAAGTACTAGTCCTTCATAAGGACAAGTTACCAACTCACAGTGGAAAAAGCAGAGGAGTGTTTTGTAGATAACATTATTACTCGATCAAGAGTTAATTCTGCTTGTCGACATAGTATATATACCTCACTCATTTGTTTTAATATTTTTAAAAAGTTATTTTTCCTTAAAAGCCAGTGAAAAACAATTATAATTGACAACCGAAGGAATAATTGGTCTATACACAGATTTTTTATATTCAAAACATTATCAATATTGACCAATGGATGGGGCTCATAATAATTAATTCTAAGTTGGCCTTAAGCCTGTCTCTAAAACAGATATAGACAATTTTACTCATTGTATACTTCCATTTAATAAATTCAAAATTGTAAAGTATTATTAGGAACTCCTTGAGTTAGAGGGTATAACTTACCAGGGAGTTCATGGCTCAAGAGTATGTGACGACTGTGAGAAGCTGAAGGTAGCGCGTCCTTTTATACCACTCTGGAATAAGACCCGCCCACACTGTCACTGTTCCTGTATTTTCAAGGACAATGTCTTCTTATTAATTATATTCATAGACGTTAATTTTTCTGTCTCTGCCTTTGTCTTTCTCTGTCTCTCTCGCTCTCTCTCTCTCTCTCTCTTAAATATATATATATATATATATATATATATATATATATATATATATATATATATATATATATATATATATATATATATTAAGATAAAAACTTGCGATTTTGGCTTAAATAGCAACGCTCTTCTTGGCGAATAAGGCAAGCGAAAATATGTATGCAATAATTTCTCAAAAGTCATTCTCAACCTAAAAAATATATATTTCATTGTGTTTGTTTATTATTAAATTATTGTAAACTTATCTAAAATATATTTAGTTGAATGATGCTAAATTAAATTGTTCTTCTTATATTAAAGTTAGTTAAGTTTTCTAAGGTTAGGTAAATTTTTCCAAGGTTCTTAGACATGGTTTCCAGCTATATCATTCTCCTCCTGAATGTTCTAATCACACAAGCCTATACTATATCAATATATCACTGAGAAACATGCGGAGGTATATGAAGAGAATGATACAGGTCAGTAGGGTTCGAAACCACGTTTGGACGATTTCATACATTTATATATATTATTGTGACCACGAACAAGTGGTATTGATCAGTAACAACACCCTGACTAGAAAAGGATTCGAACCCATGCAGCTTTGGCCCGCATCATGGTGAGCGAAAACCCATGATGCTCTAACCCACAGGACCACGCAATCCTACAAAAACAAGCACCCAGCCAAGCTAGATGTGTTACCCTTGGTCCGAGGACATACGGTGGTGTGAGTGCCTCTGTGCTAATTTCATTCTACTCCTCGTTTGGTGTACTAGCCTCAATGAGCAGTATTGTATGGTATTGTGACCACGAACAAGTGGTATTGATTAATAACAACACTGCAACTAGCAATGTGTCTTCTGATTAGAAATGAGTAATAGTGTTTAGCGTCATTTGGTTATTATAACCTAAATCAATTTTATGTTCTTTAATATACCTATTACATCTGTGTTCCGCAACACCGTTGTTAAAGATTTGTGTATTATGTACACTTAGCCTACATAAACATAATTACTTAACTTTTTAAGGATATTGATCATTTTGGTTTCTTTGAAATGTTTGTATATCCTAATTTGCTTTTTTTTTTTTTTTTTTTGAGAAATTTAATATTAGTTTAATTTTGATGAATTTAAATGCCTCTTCTGATTCCCTTCAAAATTTCTTCACTAATATTGAACCTTATCATAACTTATGCCGCATTACGCACATTTCCAATCGCGTGCGGAAGACGACGCTTGCGTTACGTATACACTTATCGGATTACGCAGCTATCGAAATAAATCTACTTAAATTTCTGACCCTGCATTTATTTTTGAAATTCCTCACCCAGCAGACTACCCTCCCGTCAAGCTATTATGTCTCCCCATCAACTTTTCTCTCTGTTCGACAGTATTGTTGTGGCAGAGAACCAACGAGCGATTGGAGCAGAAGTGAGTCTACCACCAACTCTACCTCAAATGTCTACCTTCCATGTCTTACTCATTCATTATATTAATATCATTATAAGTAATACTATTTTTATTTCATTTATTATTATTATTATTATTATTATTATTATTATTATTATTATTATTATTATTATTATTATTATTATTATTATTGCAGTTTGGTTATTCTAACTTTTTTATTTTAATTTGTGTCACTGTTTTCATTTAATTTTAACTGTAATCATTTTAATTGTAAGAATTTGAACTATAATCTTTTTAACTGTAATCCTTTTAACTCTAATCATTTTTATTACTTATTTTCTCTTGTGATTATATTTCGAAAATTAATTGAAAAAATATTTTCTTAGCACTGTCGTAAAACATGTTTATGAAATTTTGAATCTATTTTTAATTAACTAATGTGTTTTTCTATAATTAAGAATGACTGTTGAAAAGTATCCATAAGTACCAGCAGTAATATAGTTTATTTAGAAAAACACGTGATCAAACAGAAGGATATATATATACTATTATAAAACGTTTCGGTCCTAGGACCTTGACCACTACTAATATACAAAGGTTAAAAACACAATACATATTTTCGGAGAGTGAGGTGTAAGCTACATAAGTTGACCTCAAGAATCCCATATTGGAATGAGGATGGGTGGACAGTGTGATCATGTGACTCCTGTGTTGACACATGATCACTGGAAACTGAAAATTTCAAAAACATTATCAACCAGGCAAGGCACCATCTACCTAACTTTCAACCTCTGAATGTTAAACGGAGTCACCATGCACAGCCCTTCTAGGGCAGGGTAGGTGCCAGAGCCAGAGCTTGCTACCACCTGCAGCTCACAAGCCTGCCCTTCCCATTAGCTCCCTTGGGGCGGGGAGATGGCAGACCAGAGAGACCTAGCTTCTCCCTACGAGCCCCGTGAGGGCGGGGAATGTGGCTAGGCCTGGGACAGTTGGTCCCAACGATGATTAGGTACTTGTACCTCCTCCCATGGGAGACATAGGTCTCAAGACACTCCCACGACAGGAGCCAAGGCAGGGTCACCATCTGGAAAAGACCCAGGCCGGGAGAGTACCGGCGAATCTACAACAACAATCTCAATGTTAGAAGTGATCAAGGTCCCAGGACCGAAAAGGTTTCTAATAAATATGTCCTAGTGTTTGCTCACTGTCTTTTTAAACTAGTTCCTGTTTATTTAGTTTTTCTCTTTCATGTTGATCGTGGAATTTAGAATACTTTTTTTTTTTTAACCAAGTATTAATATTTTTTCCTGAAGTAATTTGCTTATAGACAAAAATCATTATGCTTCAAAATTCGGCTTTAACAATTTCCTATTTGCCATATACACATTGCATTCCTTTCTCAGATATCAAACAAATATGAGTATATTCCCTAGAAAAAATAACTGACATATAATACTTTGTTGCTCCATTGATTGTATGTAATATTAATGCAATACAAATTAATGTTTATTGAGCCCAGGAAGAAATCTGGTAAAAATGGAAACTGAGAGGATTTTTAAGGAGCGAGTTCTTCATTAAAATCAAGGTCAAACATTAATAATACTTCAGTCAGGATTTTTATGCGATATTATATTCATGGAGTCAAAAGTTAGTGCTCCAATAAAATCCTTATACAAGCTGTGAGATCCATATAATTTTGCAATACTGGAATTTCTGATTTTATTTAATGAAGTTTTTACTATAGAGGCCTAAAGGAACGTGTTGTTTAAAAGTATCGTGTTGGAATTTTTTTCTGAAAGTTTCCGTATATCATGGAGAGTCATTATTTAATTTTGGATATCATATATTTGATCTGGAAGGTTTCAACACTTAGAGGATCTGATTTACAATACTAAAAATAGATTTTTTTGCTCTGTATATTTATTTTTGTATTTTTAAAGAAATGGTTAAGAGAACTGAGTGTGAACAGTTGATAACATTAGTAGTTTAGCCATAGTATCCATAACCGCCATATCCTCGTCCGAAGCCTCCGAAGCCGCCGCCGAATCCTCCAAAACCTCCAAAGCCACCCAGGCCTCCATAGCCTCTCAAGTAACCAGGATCAGCTTCAGGCTCAGCAGCAGCTTCAGCGACAGGCTCGGCGCTCCTCTTTCCACGATACAATCCATATCCTCCTCCAAAGCCTCTATGGCCTCCAAAGCCTCCAAAGCCTCCGAAGCCTCTATGGCCTCCAAAGCCACCAAAGCCTCCGAAACCTCCCAGGTAACCAGGCTCAGCATCTGGGGAAGGTGCAGCGCTTGTGGCAGCCAAGCAGAAGGCGGCCAGGACGGCAACAATAACCTGTTGGATTGATATAAATATTTATTTTAAATCTTATTATTTTAGTAAGTATCCAGATGTTTCACAAGTGTCTCATTTATCGTCCTTCGTAAGAAGTTGCCAACTAATAGTGCAAAAAGCAGAGAAGGGTTTTGTAGATTTCTTACTGGGTAAAGAGTTACAAATGCTTTTCAACATAGGTACATATACCTCACTCATTTAGTTTAATATTTTTAAGGATTACATTTTATCAAAAGGCCAATGAAAAGCAAATAGAATATCCAACTAGAGGAATGACTGGTCTATTAAAAATTATTCCTTCTGTGTAGGCCTTAAGTTCAAACATAATACAGATTTAGACAATTTTACCAGAAATATAACTTAATACATTTAACAATGGTGAGCATGAAGCCCTTGAGCGTAAAAAAGTGTAACTTACCAGGGAGTTCATGGCTCAAAAGGATCTGCGAATCGACTGTGAGAAGCTGAAGGTAGCGCGTCCTTTTATACCGCACACGAGCCAGACCCGCCCACATGCTGGCACAGTTCCTTTATATATTCAAGGACACTGACAACTATTTATGATCTCAATGCGTAAACGCTATCATATCTCTCTCTCTCTCTCTCTCTCTCTCTCTCTCTCTCTCTCTCTCTCTCTCTCTCTCTCTCTCTCTCTCTCTCTCTCTCTCTCTCTCTCTCTCTCTCTCTCTCTCTCTCTCTCTCTCTCTCTCTCTCTCTCTCTCTCTCTCTTTCTGATTATAATTACCTACCTGGGTTTGCTGGAACTTCTGGCAGACACGACCGATCGTATCTATGCTACCGTTTGTTGTCACGTCTTCATAAAGAGCGTTCCACATACCCACCACACTAAGACCGAATAAAAAAACCACATTGATTCTGTGCCTCATATGCGGTTTTTTTCTGCGATCAGTGACCCCTGGCTCCATCTCTTTGTGTCAAAGAGCCGGTGTCTTTTTTTTTTTTTAACTCTTCTGAGTACTCCTTTTATGTTATAAATTTATCCATATCTTCCCTGTTCCTTCTTTCTTCTAGTGCAGTTAGCGTGAGCATATTAAGTCTCTCTTCCTTCTTTATACCCCTTATTTTACATCTTTCTGCCAAAGCCTCAGTTCTTAGATTACTGAAGATAAAGATGAAGAATTAGACACATGTGCAAGATCTCAGTATCTCTGTACACGTTTCGCCCTCCAGTGACTTCATCAGTACAATACATGGACATAATCTGAAGACTAGAATTATATGTAAAAGACAGTTGAAGACGAGGTAATCCAAGTGAGGTTTTACTAATGATGAATAGAGCTGCAGTATAAGCTCTGTACTCCTGTTGATTATGTTGCTTGATTTTAATCAAAGTAATATGTTAGCCTTATTACGCACGCTTACGCTATAAAACAACATCTATTTTTAGAGCTACCCATGGTAGTAGCTTTAACAACTAACCTCACCTCAATATGCTCACTATATATGGGCTAATCCTCACCCATTGTGCAGGAGAAACATTGTCAACAAAGCACTTGCGTCTCTGTTTCCATTGTTTCTCTCAAAGCATCTGCCTAGCAAGGGCCACTAGGCAAACTGATGTGTTTCGCGTTTCTTATGTTCATTAAAAACTGGTCCACCACCGGCCCTTAAAAAACACTTGTCACTGACCACTTTAGTCAATATTTTACCTCACAAATCAAGGTCAGTCCACTCTTAGCTTACTTCCTCAGGTCAGTAAAGTCAGATGAACGTCGATTTTACTGACCTTCATTATTAATAGTGGTAGTATAATTATCATTATTATTATTATTATTATTATTATTATTATTATTATTATTATTATTATTATTATTATTATTATTATTATATCTGGACCACTAAACATGTAGGGGTATACAGCGCCTAGGAAATGGTGGCAATCAGAATTTATATAAGGAAATGAAGGGTAGCTGCAGTTCCATGGAGCAAGAGTCCCATACCAGGGTGAAAAGGCGTACTGCCAATAGAGAAAAAGTCCAGGTTGCAGAATCTTTAACTGGGGCGTTTTGCAATCAAGTCATGATTTATTAAGAGCTTTATCTGAAACTTGTATATTTGTATTGTATAAATGATGATATACGATACCAACAAGTTGATGAATAACGCACATGAGTAACACTTGGGTATTTTTATTACCGATCCTTTTCTCCCCTTCCCCATAGAAGGCTTCTTCAGTCTAATACTAACGAATATAACTCTGGCTGAGAGACTGATCACCTTAAAATCATGTCTCCTGTCTCCAGTGTTGTATTCGACTGAAGAAGCCTGCTCTGCAGGCAAAACTTGTGCTTTCGTCATTATGCAGCTCTCTTACCAGCATCAAGTTGTAAGTATTATCAGTGTGGGTAGTTGTGGTAGTTAACTCAGCAGAGCTTCATCAACACCTCATCCTTGTTGGGTAGCTGTGGTAGTTAAACTCGAGACTCGAGGCTTCATCAACACCTCATCCTTGTTGGGTAGCTGTGGTAGTTAACTCAGCCGAGCTTCATCAACACCTCATCCTTGTTGGGTAGCTGTAGTAGTTAACTCAGCCGAGCTTCATCAACACCTCATCCTTGTTGGGTAGCTGTAGTAGTTAACTCAGCAGAGCTTCATCAACACCTCATCCTTGGGGTAAGAAAATATACAACGAGGGTTATGGTCATTTTATTCTGAAGATTTTTCGCTACCAGGTACTTTATCATTTCACTTTATTAATTGATAACGTTCCTGGTGGTCGAAATGTCTTGATAAAATTCCACAACCCTCATTGTGTTTTATTTTCATATTGTCAGTAAAGAATATAAAGGCACCAATAATCCTCACAAAGAAGACTAAAACTTATAACGAAGTTTCTGCCCGACTTGGATCATTCCCTAGTCTGTTTGTAACTTGATAAAGCCAAACCATACCACGGCCGGGGTTAGAACCCACGATCAGTCATAAAACCGACCGACGCGCTAGCCACTGAACCAGCTGGCTACAATAAGATTCATTAAACTAGGTATATTTATACACCACAGGAAGGTTAGCATAGGCACCACTGTGTCCACAAATGCAAGTTTTTACAGACGAATCTCCCGCTAGCGTGGCCGTGACGAACTCTAGCTCAAGTCCCACTGTGTGGGCGAAAAGTAGGCATTAAAAAATCGTATTATACTGCATTTGCGTCTATATTTTTCCATTAATTAGTCACACATACTGTCAGTATGACTCACGAAATCGTAATGACACGATTGCAAACAAACCATACCACGGTCTAGAGTTTTGAGACTCTCTGACCGCGGGTTCGAACCCCACCCGTGGTATGGTTTATACTGTCAGTATATTGTACCACTGTATTACCATCCTTCACCAACTCAAGGAAGTACAGGAGAAATTCTTATCACCCTCGACCTCGGTTGTACACTTGGACATGTGAAGAAAAATCTCGAAAAATCACCAGTCCCAGAACAGAAAATTATTCACCTTATTTTTTTATGATCGTAATTCTCTGTTGCCACCTTGACTCCCCGCCACTCTTGCCTTAACCTCTGGACTCGCGTGTCACGCCCACATATTTTCAGACATGCGGGGTAAACCGCAATGAGTGGTCTCGCAGAGAGAATGTGTACGACAATATGTAATATCGACACCTCTCGTGAACACTGAACATAGTCCCTTACAGGACTTATAGTGAACAATGAACGTATTTCCTTGACAGAACTTCTCATGTCGCAGTATTTGTTGCACGACTGTCGTACCACCTGTTGCACGACTGTCGTACCATCTGTTGCACGACTATCGTACCACCTGTTGCACGACTATCGTACCACCTGTTGCACGACTATCGTACCACCTGTTTCACGACTGTCGTACCACCTGTTGCACGACTGTCGTACTACCTGTTGCACGACTGTCGTACCATCTGTTGCACGACTGTCGTACCACCTGTCGCACGACTGTCGTACCACCTGTTGCACGACTGTCGTACCACCTGTTTCACGACTGTCGTACCACCTGTTGCATGACTGTCGTACCACCTGTTGCACGACTGTCGTACCACCTGTTGCACGACTGTCGTACCACCTGTTGAACGACTGTCGTACGACCTGTTGCACGACTGCTTATATTCATATAATTATAAATTAGTAGTAGTAGTAGTAGTGGTGATAGTAGTAGTATCAGCAGTAGTACTAGTAATAGTAGTTTTAGTAGTAGTAGTATCAGTAGTAGTAATAATAGTAGTAGTCGTATATGAATGACACTTGTGCACCACTTGGGAATCTTTATACTGGAAAAGTTCCACCATCCAGAGGCTTCTTCAGTCCAATGTAGAGAAACAGAAGATAAGGAGGAGGAGTTTGAGGTAATCAGTCCCTCAGCCTGGAGTCGATGAGAGACTGATTACCTCAAACTTCTCCTCCTTATCTTCTGTTTCTCTACATTGGACTGAAGAATCCACTGAATGACGAGACGTTTCCAGTTTTAAGATTGACAAGTGTTGCAAAGTGTCTTATTCATCACCTTGTAGTATCAGTAGTTGTAATAAAAGTAATAATAGTAGCCTCAGTAGTTGTAGTAGTAATAGGAGTAGTAGTAGTATAATTATTATGATTATTATTATTATTATTATTACAGGCAAGGAGATGCCTTAAACCCAACGGGGTCATACATCGCAAGCAAGTTAGGTTATCAGGTTTGATCCGAGAAAAGGGAGAGTATTTTAAGTTCCTGGGATCCAGAGCACTTCATCATGCCTCCTCCTCCTGACATCTACGTCTTAACAAGTGGATGAGTCTAGTAAAAAAATCACCTTGGATCACTTTGTTAATAACCTTCTTAATCTTATGTTAAAAGTTTAATAAAGTTCCCGTGGGTTAATTACACAATATGAGGTTGTAGCATTTTAATGTGAAGACGTTTCGCCCGCTAGGGACTTTATCAATGCTGAGAATTAATAAAGTTCCTGGTGGACGAACACCTTAATAAAATGGCGTCAACCACACATTGTCTTATTAACACACTTCTCGGTATATAATATCAATTATATACAACAGAGATCCTGCTTCGGATGGTTGATTAACTGGCTTTAAAGAATGTCGATAATGCGAGGGTCATTAAGGCTGTATGTCACCTGCTTACCACCAGTCAAGAACTCATTAATCCTTTAAAAAGGAATTACGTTAAACTTGCATCGTGTACACACTGAGAGACACAAGTCTCAGAACACAGACCCCGTGAGTTCTTGCTTCATGGATCTGGAAAGAAGCGTCAATGTAGGATACCTAAAATGCCATAGTACTACAGAGTAAGTTAGACACATGTACAACACTTGGGTATCTTTAATGAGGAAACGTTTCGCCACACAGTGGCTTCATCAGTCCATACAAAGGAGAATGGTGAAGAACAGGAGGAGTTTGAGGTAATCAGTCCCTCAGCCTTGAGTCGATGTAATCAGTCCAGGCTGGGTTACAAGTATCTTTGGCAGGTTAAATCACCACCACCAGATGTAGACCAAACAAAATGTAAACTTTGTCAGTTGGATTATTGTCACACCCTGCGTCATTATGTACTGGAGTGCGATAAAATTAATGAATTCAGAGACAACTCACTCAGAAATGTTCAAGATATGTCAAAGTATTTTATCCACAGTGGTATATTACAGACCATTCTGGAAAAATACCCTGACTTTGCTCCCTGTAAATAAAGCATTGCCACGTGTGTGTGTATGTGTGTGTGTATGTATATATGTATGTGTATGTGTATGTGTGTATGTATATACATGTATGTGTGTATGTGTGTGTGTGTGTATATATGTATATGTGTGCGTGTGTGACCCAACAATTAAAATTTGCACCAATAACTCATTACAGTTGTGGCTGGGTGTAGACTAATAGATTGCTCATTGATTTATAATTTGTTCATGATTGCAACCATGTACAGACGTAAGTAAATTTACTTACATAATTCATTACCTTGTAACTAGTGAATTCATTATCATTGTACCTTGTTCAGCTATCAAAACTTTGGGGCCCAGTCTCTGGACCCTATATATACCTTTGTAATCTGCAAATACCTTTGTAACTTGTCATGATTGTGACCATCTGAGTTCATTACCTTTGTAACTTGCTCAGCTATCAAACTTTGAGGTCCAGTCCCTGGACCCATTTTGTACCTCTGTAATCTTTTGACTACCGCCCACAGGATGGGTATGGGGTGCATAATAAAGATATCAAACTAACTAACATCAATCTTGAAAAGAATACAGCATAAGTGCGAAGACGTAGCTTATATACTGTAGGCAGGTGAGGTGCAGCAGTCGTAGGTGGTATCACACTTGACAAATGTGGAATTAGGTTGTGCCTAAAGATTAGGCAAGTGAAGAATTCCCTGTATTAATATCCCAAGATGTTAAGTAAAAGGACACAAATGCAACTAATGTGACATTTTATTGTGGCAACGTTTCGCTCTCCAGGAGCTTTTTCAAGCCGTTACAAGCGATACATGGACACAGAGGATATATATATACTCTCAAAGTGAGGTGTAATACTAGTAATACTGTAATACGCAGGGGTCTACACTATACCCTGTGGAGGCTGCGACAGGATTTATGTAGGAGAAACAGCAAGAAACCTCGAAGCACGCCTCAATGAACACATTAATGCATGCAGGAACGATAACCTGAACAACGCCTGCGTACAACACCGAAATTCCAACAATCATCTCATGAAATTCAAAGACGCCCGACTAGTAATCAAAGAAACTAATTTCCGTAGACGCAAGTGCCTTGAATCAGCACTTATCGCTGTTTCTAACACAATTAAACAAAACAAAGGCAGCTTCACCATCTCTGAAGTCTTAGCAAGAATCCTCCTGAAAACAGTAAACCATACCATCACATAGTCTCTCCTGCTAATTCAACACAAGCACATCGTAGATGCGGAACACTCCTACAGGCCTTCTCTATTCCAACCTCCAGCAGAAATATTTGTCTAACCTATTGTTATACTACCCAAGTATTTGTTTTATCACCTTCTTACTCATGTGCAAATTGATTGTTCTACCTTATTGTATTACTACTACTACTACTACTTATATCACTACTACTTCTACCACCACTAGTATTACACCTCACTTTGAGAGTATATATATACGCTCTGTGTCCATGTATCGCTTGTAACGGCTTGAAAAAGCTCCTGGAGAGCGAAACGTTGCCACAATAAAATGTCACATTAGTTGCATTTGTGTCCTTTTACTTAACATATTGTGGGTAATTCTACCAATATTATTACAATATCCCAAGATGTTGCTGTGTCAGACAGGAATGTACATGAATTCTTTACCTGCGTAACCTTTAAGCATGACCTACTTCCACATTTGTCAAGTGTGACACCACCTACGACTGCTGCACTTCACCTGTCTACAGTATATAAGCCACTTCTTCGCACATATGCTGTATTCTTTTCAAGATTGATGGACTGATTACATCGACTCAAGGCTGAAGGACTGATTACCTCAAACTCCTCCTGTTCTTCACTATTCTAATGTGTATGGACTGATGAAGCCACTGTGTGGCGAAACGTTTCCTCAATAAAGATACCCAAGTGTTGCATATGTGTCTAATTTACCAACTTGTCGGTTCTCTGAACCATTCATCTACATCAATCTTGGAGAAATAGTTTGAGGTAATCAGTCCTTCAATCCTTGACACAGCTCCTGTGTCAACAGTGTAATACTTGTGTAGTATATATCATTATAGTTCTATTTTATAGGCAGGCCAAGCCTAGTCACGTGACCCCTTTGACCTACGCACGTAGGCCGTCGGCCAGAGGCTTCTCCCTCAGACTCGACCAGTATGATAACCCCATTTTTTAAATAACCTTAACATATTAGCACCTACACAGCTCAATAACATCCGAACCTTCTTTTAAGAAATGTTGAACCCACTAGGGTCATACAGACATCAGTGTTGAAAGTTTGTAGACGATAAGTAAAGTGATTCCTAAGTTTTTGCCACTATTTACTTAATAAAACTGACAAATTGGCACTTAAACAGCCCAATAACAACCAAGCCATCTTTAAGATACAAGAGCGTTGAAAATTTGAAGCCAATCACACGAGCCATTCTCATTTTTTTCGCAAGGAAGCCAAAGATGAATTAGAAAACTGAAGCAGCCACAAAAGGTTTTTTCTTTCCGGGGATAAACAATTTTTTTTTTTTTTTTTTTTTTTTTTGCTTGTTCACAAGTGTTCAAAACTTTGGTTTCACGTGTTGACGCGAGTTGTAAAGCCAAGCTACAAGAAAATGTTCAAAGCCTTGGCTTTATTTGTTCATACCAGCTGAAGTGAAAAGCGACAGGAAGCTAGGAGTTTCTACTACACTTTCTTCTTTTATTAAGTATCCCAGTTACATTCAAGTGGTCGTCCGAATCATATTTCCCATTTTCTTTACATTTCTTCCTCCAACTTTTAGTTTTCACACTTGGAGTGATTGAGGATGAGTCCCAAGGCTTCTCCCTGTATCTTCACCAGTTGTAGGTCCTCTAGCAGAGACTCTTCAGTACCTGCCAGAGTGCCATCATCCAGGCAAATGTTGAGTCGTGCATAGGCTGAATGTTAACATAAATAATAAGAGAACCTACAGCCTGTTGGCATTCTAGCAGGTCCTTCATTCCATCCACTAACAGAATATTGTTCAACCTAATTTATACATAAGAACATAAGAACATAAGAAAGGAGGAACACTGCAGCAGGCCTGTTGGCCACATTCTAGGCAGGTCCTTACATATCCATCCCACATCAACCTCACCAGTTTATCAACCAATAACTACCAGTCTGTTCAACCTACTAGGCAGACTGTTCCACTTAATGCCTACTTCCAAGAAATAAGCTTTGACTAATTTTATTTACTCATGTGCAATATCCCTAAATCAACCCCTTTCACTCATGAATTTATCCAACCTAAATTTAAAACTACCCAAGGTCCTTGCTTCAATAACCCTACTAGGCAGACTGTTCCACTCATCAACTACCCTATTTCCAAACCAATACTTTCCTATATCCTTTCTAAATCTAAACTTATCTAACTTGAATCCATTATTGCGGGTTCTCTCTTGGAGAGATACCCTCAAGACCTTATTTATATCCCCTTTGTTAATACCCATTTTCCACTTGTATACCTCGATCATGTCTCCCCTCATTCTACGTCTTACAAGTGAATGTAATTTAAGGGTCTTCAATCTTTCTTCGTAAGCGAGTGGATCACCCTGCTGAACACCCTCTGATGAGGGAATTTCATGTTCGCCAAACAAAAGAATTGAGGGTTTGCTGTAGCCAGCTGAAATGAAGGAAAAAAAACTTGGGAACTGATCCCGAACGGCCGGCAAGACCACATCTCTTTTCACCATATTAAATTCAATTATAAAGTCAAGTTTGACTACGGCCTTGTCTTCTGGTAGGTCCCTGATGTAGGCCCTTGCCGCATGAGCTACGGCTTCACTGCCTTGAGAGACCCCAAAGCCCAGTTGGTGTGGCTGGAGTAAAATGGCGGCTTCTACGCGAATGTTTCCTACTGCTGCTTTGGCAACGAGACGGCGATGGGTCTGATTCTCCCATCCTTCTTCAAAGCGTAAAGGTTTAATTTCTTCTGGGATCCTCCCAGCCAGGCAGTTGTTGACGAAGGTTAACTCGGTGAGAAGAATTGATGCAGATGCGCCGAGTACTGGATTTACCATCTCTTTGAGGTGTTGTGGTCGAATTCCAGTGTAACCTCCTGCAGATCCTTCTGGAAATGACACTATTGTTTTATAGACTTCTGATTCTGGTAAAATTAATTGTTCAGTGATGGGATCTTCCTCAGGGTTGTTGTTGACGACTATGGTGTCCCTTGTTGGGTGCTTGTCTCTTAGTGCTTGGGTTGTGGCCTCATCATTGGGAGCTACAGCGTCGTCACTTGTGATTGTTATGATTGTTCCCACTGTGTTACCTTCGATTTTTTTTTGCTAACCTGTGCGCAAATTTTCTCGTTTTCAGTTTATTTTTTTGGGTCTACCTCTGTATATATATATATATATATATATATATATATATATATATATATATATATATATATATATATATAAATATATATATATATATATATATATATATATATATATATATATATATATATATATGTGCAAAAAGATCACAGTAAACAGGTGATATCAAAATATGCAAGAAAACACTATGAAAAATAGAAGATTCCAGGTTCGACTACCACATTATCAAGGAACTATAACAGGAAACATGACAAGAAGGACTATATAAGGCGAGATACTCACAGTCACATCACACTACAAAGACTACACCTCACAGTAGCGTAACATCTCACGACTCTGTGAAGAGACATAGAAAGGACCTGAAACTCTTCCCTCTAATCTTAATTCTTGGGAAGAGTTTCAGGTCCTTTCTTATTTCCTCTTCACAGAGTCGTGAGATGTTACGCTACTGTGAGGTGTTGTCTTGTTAGTGTGATGTGACTGTGAGGTGATTCTGCCCTATATAAGCCCTTCTTGTCATGTTTCCTGTTATAGTTCCTTGATAATGTGAGAGTCCGAAAGCGCTTGGAATTCTTCTATTTTTTCATAGTGGTTTTCTTGCATATATATATATATATATATATATATATTGTGGAGAAAATTCTCCAAAGGAGGGGGGTATGCGCCCTTACTACCCTTGGTAAGGGCCCTTACCCTTTCCACCCTTAGGAAAGGGCCAGAGGAGGCGCGTCTGGCTGCATAAACAATTTAATTCATGCCAGATGTACTGTCAACAGTGTGTCAAGAATTGTGCTGACCACAGCACCACGAGGCACCTCGTGGCAGCACATGGTTGCACGAGGCTGCAAAAAGCAGCACGAGCGGTCAGATTGAATTTGGCCACCGCAAGAACGGGTCATACGACTCTAGTAGTCATGCGGCGCGAGGCGACGTAAATCAACATAGACAATACTCGTTCGCGTCCGTTATATCATTTAATCTCCACTAACGTCGGGAAATAAGATAAGAACTCTGTTCCAGCGCGTTTAGTGATTAACATCAACATTGCAGTATATTCAGAAGTGTGCGCAGCTTCAGACTGCAAAAAGGAGAAACGTAGAGACAATCGCAAGTGAACTCCATCGAAACAAGACGGTGATTCTTCAGCGGCATTCTACAATCAAGACAGCATTTCCGCCGTATATGGTGGAGCCAACACCATCGCTCAAAGTTACACGAGCAAGGTAAGAATTGGATGTTCTTGTCAAGACAGGGAACTGCGCAGTTCTTGTATTCAAGAACCTTCAAATTTTTACCCACGACGGCGGTTATGCGTGGACTTTTTAGTCCAAAACAGTGAGTAAAACGCCTTTCAGTCCATCTAAGACTGAAATATGGACATACGCTCCTTTGGGGCAATATATTATAATAAATCCCTTGATGTTTATCTTACAGCCCTGTGGAGGTGTGGCAATATATGGATTCCCTGAGAAGGTGTTGGTGGTGGCTGCGACATCTTGGATTCATCCATCAGCTAAGTACTATTAGCGTGACATACAGTCCACGTTATTGTTGGAGCCCATCCTCCACATATATATATATATATATATATATATGCGCACACACAAGGTGTTTGGGTTCAGGTAGTGGCAGTGAGGAGTCAAGGTGGGGCTCATGAGCTGCACGCAGGAATTAACAAATAAACCTAAAATATATATATACACATATATTGGTCGCTGCTCGATAAATGAAAGCTATTCCCGTATTGCATAACCCCATGAGCACATGCGCATGTATACGTGTATATGTATGTGTTCTTGTGTGTATGTATTTATGTAAGCATGTGGATATATATATATATATATATATGCAAAAAGATCACAGTAATCAGGTGATATCAGAATATGCAAGACAACCACTATGAAAAAATAGAGGAATTCCAAGCGCTTTCGTGACTACTCACATTATCAAGGAACTATAAAGGAAACATGACAAGAGGACTTATATAAGGGGCAAGACTACACCTCACAGTCACATCACACTAACAAAGACTACACCTCACAGTAGCGTGTGATGTGACTGTGAGGTGTAGTCTTGCCCTTATATAAGTCCTCTTGTCATGTTTCCTTTTATAGTTCCTTGATAAGTGAGTAGTCACGAAAGCGCTTGGAATTCCTCTATTTTTCATAGTGGTTGTCTTGATATATATATATATATATATATATATATATATATATATATATATATATATATATATATAAATATATATATATATGTGTGTGTGTGTGTGTGTGTGTACTCACCTAGTTGTACTCACCTAGTTGTGGTTGCAGGGGTCGAGTCAAAGCTCCTGGCCCCGCCTCTTCACTGGCCGCTACTGGGTCACTCTCCCTGCGCCATGAGCTTTATCATACCTCTGCTTAAAGCTATGTATAGAGCCTGCCTCCACTACATCACTTCCTAAACTATTCCACTTCCCGACAACTCTGTGACTGAAGAAATACTTCCTAACATCTCTGTGATTCATCTGAGTCTTCAACTTCCATCTGTGTCCCCTTGTTGTTGTGTCCCATCTCTGGAACATTCTGTCTCTGTCCACTTTGTCAATTCCTCTCAGTATCTTATATGTTGTTATCATGTCTCCCCTATCTCCTGTCCTCCAGTGTCGTCAGGTCGATTTCCTTAACCTCCCTCGTAGGACATACCCTTAGCTCCGGGACTAGTCTTGTTGCAAACCTTTGCACTTTCTCGAGCTTCTTCACGTGCTTGGCTAGGTGTGGGTTCCAAACTGGTGCTGCATACTCCAATATGGGCCTAACGTACACAGTGTACAGGGTCCTGAACGATTCTTTATTAAGATGTCGGAATGCTGTTCTTAGGTTTGCTAGGCGCCCATATGCTGCAGCAGTTATTTGGTTGATGTGCGCCTCAGGAGATGTGTCTGTGTGTGTGTGTGTGTGTGTGTGTGTGTGTGTGAGTGTGTGTTTGTGTTTGCGTGTGGATGCAAGCAAGTTGATATGTATATGTTTGTATATGTATATATGTATGCATGTACATATGTATATGCTTAATACTTCGCAAACGAGCGAAATTATTTATAATTATCTCTCAGTTCAGAGCAAGATTCCATGATGTTGGAGTGTGTGACAAGTTGTACAAGAGTGGTATGCAATACCTCTGCAACATCGTGGAATCTTGATTCTGAGGACCTGTACATGACCTTCTTCACGGCTACGACTAATACTACTACTACCCATCTCTTTGGGTATGACCTACTTCCACTGGGGAATTCTCGCCTACCAGTGACTATGCCCTCGTCTGCTACCCGTCCCTATCAGCTGACGCCTATTTAAGGTCAAGCCTTCTTACCTGGTCCTCATAATCTCTACAGTCTACACCAACGGTGTTGAACACACCAACTGCAAGGCCGAAGGACTGATTACCTCATCTTTTGTATATAGTTCTACTCTCTTCAAATTATGGCCTAGAATTTTGTATTGATAAAGCCACTGGAGGGCGAAACGTCTACTATAAAGATACCCAGATGTTGCACATGTGTCTTAATTTCATCTTTCCGGTATTGTATACCATTCATGTACAAATTACTTTTACCATACAGAGTACGCAGGATCTAATCTTGCTGTAGCTATACCCTCACAAATAATAACTTAATTCATGCAGAAACAATCAATATTTTAATTAAATTTTTTATAGAAGTGTATTGGTTTTAAGTTAAAAATACAGAATAAACCACGGAACGGATGGGGTTTGAACCCATGGCGAATGAGTCTTAAAACTCCAGGCCAGTGCGTAAGTCTCGTGTAGTCGACATGCTTTAAACCTCATTAACTAACCAATTATAAATATCATTAATATCGTAAACATTTCTGTAAGTAAAAATTTTCTCTCGTCATTAAATATTACTCTGATATAAAAAGTTAATTTTTGAGAGTGAATACTTCGGTAGTGAGTACACTTATTTGTAAATTAAAAATAACTTTTCACTGCTGTATCATGCAAATGCTTCAAAACGAATAAACAAACATCTAGGAAATGTTTGCTCTTTATCTTCATCCATTAAATTAAGGTTAATTGTGGGAAAATAGTGTTAATGTTTTCAGCTGCTAATGTTCAGAGGCAGCATCCGTAACTTTTATATCCTCTGAAGCCTCTGAAGTTTCCATAGTCACCAAATCCATCTTCTGAAGCCTACGAAACCTCTATAACCACCATAACCTCCAAAACCTCCAGTGTCACCATAACCTTCAAAGCTTCTGAAACTACCATAGTCACCATAACCTCCACAGCCTCCGATGTCAACATTGCCTGAGTAACCTCCACAGTTTCCGCCTCAACAATTATGTTCTCTCGGCATCCACAACTTCTGTATCTTACTTTCAATCCACCATAGCCTCGAAACTCAGCAAAGCCTCCAAGGCAACCAATGCCTCCATAACCCCCAGAGCCTTCTATGCCCACTCCAACTGAATATCAGGGATCAGCCTCAGGCTGATCTCGGTCAAGTGTTACTTGATTATTGTACAGAACAGATAATAGCAATGTGCAAAGTTTACATTCCATTGTGGGTTGGGCAAACGTTCTGTTAGTGGGTTGGTATTGTAAAGGACATACCAAGTATGGGCCAACAGGCCTACTGCAGTGTTCCTCCTTTCTTATGTTCGTATGTTTTTAGTGTGTTATTTATGAACTGTGAATTAGTCATATGTGACGGGCAAGGAGTATATAAAATACTCCTTACATAAAATAAAACAAAAATTACCAAGGAGCCTGAACAAGACTAGCGACGAATCAGATTGATTGAAGGTCAAGAGGCAGGACTAGGAATGAGAGTTTAAATAATATAGAAAGTAGACGATGGTTGAAGATGAAGGATAAATATGAAGGTGAGAGATACAATAGAAGATAGTTATTGAATGTATGGCTCCAGCATGTTACATTCATCTGATGCAGCATGAAGACAAAATCGAAAAAATGCAAAGGTTTGTGTCGAGACTGTTGCCGGAACTGAAAAAGGGGGAGTTATGAGAGGAGAGTTAATGAACTCGCACTAATGTCCCCAGTAGAAGGAATTAGCATAGAAGACATGACCATGATATACAAAATATTCGGGGATGAAGACCGAGTGGATAAATAAACACTTTAAGACTCGAGGAGAGAGCTGCAAGGACCATAGATTACAGCTAAGATGCTGTTGATCCACAGAGATGTGAGAAAATATTTTTTCAGTGTTATGAAGGAGGCAACAGATTTTAAAAATTGGTATGATATGGCCCTGGGGGGCCAGGAACCAGAAAGTCAAACTATAAATAAGAATTATGGCTGTTAGATAGGAAATAACCCATTCAAACAATACATAAATATCCACCTACTCTTTTATACAAGATTGAATATATCAATCTCTATATCAAATGAGATATTCCCATCAGGGAACCAAGAAATGAAGAATGATTGGGAAAAACGGCATCATTGTCAGGCTTCAACGAATGAATAGAAATAAAAAAGCAGACATTATCACAATATTCTATTACGAAGTACCAAAGAACATAAGAACATAAGAAAGGAGGAACACTGCAGCAGGCCTGTTGGCCCATACTAGGCAAGTCCTTCACATTCCATCCCACCAACAGAATATTTGCTCAACCCAACCTTCAATGCTACCCAAGAAATAAGATTTGATAATTTTATTTACTCATGTGCAATTCCCACTCAAATCCAACCCCTCTCACTCATGAATTTATCCAACCTAAATTTAAAACTACCCAAGGTCCTAGCTTCAATAACCCTACTAGGCAGACTGTTCCACTCATCAACTACCCTATTTCCAAACCAATACTTTCCTATATCCTTTCTAAATCTAAACTTATCTAACTTGAATCCATTATTGCGGGTTCTCTCTTGGAGAGATACCCTCAAGACCTTATTTATATCCCCTTTGTTAATACCCAGAAACCAGAAGACTCGCTCAAGGAGTTGGTAAGCATCATCAAGAATATGGTAATGAGAGTTCAGGAGACCGAGCCCAAACTATTTATAATTATATGAATGCATATTAATTACTTATATGCAGAAGTAGTTTTGAGGTGATCAGTTTCTCGGCCTAAGTAAGTGGTCATTTCCTCAAGCCTATAGAAGAGGCGTGCGGCCAGACCTTACATGGGACCACAAGTGAGGTCCAGCAAGTGCAAGACACGTCACAAGAGCACCTGACCCTCCAGTAGAAGTTGGTCATGCTAAACTGACATTCAACATGGTATTGTCTCCAGCGTTATCTTCGCTTGTATTTGTTGGTTTAGCGCTTTCTTTGATTATAATAAATAATTCGCTTGTATTTGATAGAAGCAGCGTGTTGCAGAGACGAAATGCTTCAGTAATAATGATATCCAATTGTTGTACATGTGTCTTGCTCATGAACTTCTCATTACTGAATAAAATCATTAACATGACCGTCTGACGCAGTAACACCATGGTATCTTAGTACAGGGAAGTCTGACGCAGTAACACCATGATATCTTAGTACAGGGAAGTCTGATGCAGTAACACCATGGTATCTTAGTACAGGGAAGTCTGACGCAGTAACACCATGGTATCTTAGTACAGGGAAGTCTGACGCAGTAACACCATGGTATCTTAGTACAGGGAAGTCTGACGCAGTAACACCATGGTATCTTAGTACAGGGAAGTCTGACGCAGTAACACCATGCTATCTTAGTACAGGGAAGTCTGATGCAGTAACACCATGGTATCTTAGTACAGGGAAGTCTGATGCAGTAACACCATAGTATCTTAGTACAGGGAAGTCTGACGCAGTAACACCATGGTATCTTAGTACAGGGAAGTCTGATGCAGTAACACCATGGTATCTTAGTACAGGGAAGTCTGATGCAGTAACACCATGGTATCTTAGTACAGGGAAGTCTGATGCAGTAACACCATGGTATCTTAGTACAGGGAAGTCTGATGCAGTAACACCATGGTATCTTAGTACAGGGAAGTCTGACGCAGTAACACCATGTTATCTTAGTACAGGGAAGTCTGACGCAGTAACACCATGGTATCTTAGTACAGGAAGTCTGATGCAGTAACACCATGGTATCTTAGTACAGGGAAGTCTGATACAGTAACACCATGGTATCTTAGTACAGGGAAGTCTGATGCAGTAACACCATGGTATCTTAGTACAGGAAGTCTGAGCAGTAACACCATGTTATCTTAGTACAGGAAGTCTGACGCAGTAACACCATGGATCTTAGTCAGGGAATCTGACCAGTAACACCATGTTATCTTAGTACAGGGAATCTGACGCAGTAACACCATGGTATCTTAGTACAGAATCTGATGCAGTAACACCATGTTATCTTAGTACAGGAAGTCTGATGCAGTAACCATGGTATCTTAGTACAGGAAGTCTATGCAGTAACACCATGTTATCTAGTACAGGAATCTGATGCAGTAACACCATGGTATCTTAGTACAGAAGTCTGAGCAGTAACACCATGTTATCTTAGTACAGGAAGTCTGACGCAGTAACATCATGGTATCTTAGTACAGGAAGTCTGACGCAGTAACACCATGTTATCTAGCAGGGAAGTCTGACGAGTAACATCATGGTATCTTAGACAGGAAGTCTGACGCAGTAACACCATGTTATCTTAGTACAGGAAGTCTGACGCAGTAACACCATGTATCTTAGTACAGGGAAGTCTGATGCAGTAACACCATGGTATCTTAGTACAGGAAGTCTGACGCAGTAACACCATGGTATCTTAGTACAGGAAGTCTGACGCAGTAACACCATGTTATCTTAGTACAGGGAAGTCTGATGCAGTAACACCATGTATCTTAGTACAGGGAAGTCTGACGCAGTAACACCATGGTATCTTAGTACAGGAAGTCTGACGCAGTAACACCATGTTATCTTAGTACAGGAAGTCTGATGCAGTAACACCATGGTATCTTAGTACAGGGAAGTCTGAGCAGTAACACATGGTATCTTAGTACAGGGAAGTCTGATGCAGTAACACCATGGTATCTTAGTACAGGGAAGTCTGAGCAGTAACACCATGGTATCTTAGTACAGGGAAGTCTGACGCAGTAACACCATGGTATCTTAGTACAGGGAAGTCTGAGCAGTAACACCATGTTATCTTAGTACAGGAAGTCTGATGCAGTAACACCATGGTATCTTAGACAGGAAGTCTGATCAGTAACACCATGGTATCTTAGTACAGGAAGTCTGACGCAGTAACACCATGTTATCTTAGTACAGGAAGTCTGAGCAGAACACCATGTTATCTTAGTACAGGGAAGTCTGATGCAGAACACCATGGTATCTTAGTACAGGAAGTCTGATGCAGTAACACCATGTTATCTTAGTACAGGAAGTCTGATGCAGTAACACCATGGTATCTTAGTACAGGAAGTCTGAGCAGTAACACCATGTTATCTTAGTACAGGAAGTCTGAGCAGTAACACATGGTATCTTAGTACAGGAAGTCTGAGCAGTAACACCATGTTATCTTAGTACAGGAAGTCTGACGCAGTAACACATGGTATCTTAGTACAGGAAGTCTGAGCAGTAACACCATGTTATCTTAGTACAGGAAGTCTGAGCAGTAACACCATGGTATCTTAGTACAGGAAGTCTGACGCAGTAACACCATGGTATCTTAGTACAGGGAAGTCTGACGCAGTAACACCATGGTATCTTAGTACAGGGAAGTCTGACGCAGTAACACCATGTTATCTTAGTACGGAAGTCTGATGCAGTAACACCATGGTATCTTAGTACAGGAAGTCTGAGCGTAACACCATGGTATCTTAGTACAGGAAGTCTGAGCAGTAACACCATGTTATCTTGTGGAAGTCTGATGCAGTAACACCATGCTATCTTAGTACAGGAGTCTGAGCAGTAACACATGGTATCTTAGTACAGGAAGTCTGACGCAGTAACACCATGTTATCTTAGTACAGGAAGTCTGATGCAGTAACACATGCTATCTTAGACGGGAGTCTGATGCAGTAAACATGGTATCTTAGTACAGGAAGTCTGACGCGTAACACCATGTTATCTTAGTACAGGAAGTCTGATGCAGTAACACCATGTTATCTTAGTACAGGAAGTCGATTCAGAACACTGTTATCTAGTAAACCCCCATGGTATCTTAGTACAGGAAGTCTGACGCAGTAACACATTATCTTAGTACAGGAAGTCTGATGCAGTAACACCATGTATCTTAGTACAGGAAGTCTGTGCAGTAACACCATGGTATCTTAGTACAGGAAGTCTGATGCAGTAACACCATGGTATCTTAGTACAGGGAAGTCTGATGCAGTAACACTATGGTATCTTAGTACAGGGAAGTCTGATGCAGTAACACCATGGTATCTTAGTACAGGGAAGTCTGACGCAGTAACACCATGGTATCTTAGTACAGGGAAGTCTGACGCAGTAACACCATGGTATCTTAGTACAGGGAAGTCTGACGCAGTAACACCATGCTATCTTAGTACAGGGAAGTCTGATGCAGTAACACCATGGTATCTTAGTACAGGGAAGTCTGATGCAGTAACACCATGGTATCTTAGTACAGGGAAGTCTGACGCAGTAACACCATGGTATCTTAGTACAGGGAAGTCTGATGCAGTAACACCATGGTATCTTAGTACAGGGAAGTCTGATGCAGTAACACCATGGTATCTTAGTACAGGGAAGTCTGATGCAGTAACACCATGGTATCTTAGTACAGGGAAGTCTGACGCAGTAACACCATGTTATCTTAGTACAGGGAAGTCTGACGCAGTAACACCATGGTATCTTAGTACAGGGAAGTCTGATGCAGTAACACCATGGTATCTTAGTTCAGGGAAGTCTGATGCAGTAACACCATGGTATCTTAGTACAGGGAAGTCTGATGCAGTAACACCATGGTATCTTAGTACAGGGAAGTCTGACGCAGTAACACCATGTTATCTTAGTACAGGGAAGTCTGACGCAGTAACACCATGGTATCTTAGTACAGGGAAGTCTGACGCAGTAACACCATGTTATCTTAGTACAGGGAAGTCTGACGCAGTAACACCATGGTATCTTAGTACAGGGAAGTCTGATGCAGTAACACCATGTTATCTTAGTACAGGGAAGTCTGATGCAGTAACACCATGGTATCTTAGTACAGGGAAGTCTGATGCAGTAACACCATGTTATCTTAGTACAGGGAAGTCTGATGCAGTAACACCATGGTATCTTAGTACAGGGAAGTCTGACGCAGTAACACCATGTTATCTTAGTACAGGGAAGTCTGACGCAGTAACATCATGGTATCTTAGTACAGGAAGTCTGACGCAGTAACACCATGTTATCTTAGTACAGGGAAGTCTGACGCAGTAACATCATGGTATCTTAGTACAGGGAAGTCTGACGCAGTAACACCATGTTATCTTAGTACAGGGAAGTCTGACGCAGTAACACCATGGTATCTTAGTACAGGGAAGTCTGACGCAGTAACACCATGGTATCTTAGTACAGGGAAGTCTGACGCAGTAACACCATGGTATCTTAGTACAGGGAAGTCTGACGCAGTAACACCATGTTATCTTAGTACAGGGAAGTCTGATGCAGTAACACCATGGTATCTTAGTACAGGGAAGTCTGACGCAGTAACACCATGGTATCTTAGTACAGGGAAGTCTGACGCAGTAACACCATGTTATCTTAGTACAGGGAAGTCTGATGCAGTAACACCATGCTATCTTAGTACAGGGAAGTCTGACGCAGTAACATCATGGTATCTTAGTACAGGGAAGTCTGACGCAGTAACACCATGTTATCTTAGTACAGGGAAGTCTGATGCAGTAACACCATGCTATCTTAGTACAGGGAAGTCTGATGCAGTAACATCATGGTATCTTAGTACAGGGAAGTCTGACGCAGTAACACCATGTTATCTTAGTACAGGGAAGTCTGATGCAGTAACACCATGGTATCTTAGTACAGGGAAGTCTGATTCAGTAACATCATGTTATCTTAGTACAGGGAAGTCTGATGCAGTAACACTATGGTATCTTAGTACAGGGAAGTCTGACGCAGTAACACCATGTTATCTTAGTACAGGGAAGTCTGATGCAGTAACACCATGGTATCTTAGTACAGGGAAGTCTGATGCAGTAACACCATGGTAACTTAGTACAGGGAAGTCTGACGCAGTAACACCATGTTATCTTAGTACAGGGAAGTCTGATGCAGTAACACCATGGTATCTTAGTACAGGGAAGTCTGATGCAGTAACACCATGTTATCTTAGTACAGGGAAGTCTGATGCAGTAACACCATGGTATCTTAGTACAGGGAAGTCTGACGCAGTAACACCATGGTATCTTAGTACAGGGAAGTCTGATGCAGTAACACCATGGTATCTTAGTACAGGGAAGTCTGACGCAGTAACACCATGGTATCTTAGTACAGGGAAGTCTGATGCAGTAACACCATGGTATCTTAGTACAGGGAAGTATTTTGTAATTCCTGTGCTAAACGACTGTTCAGCAACTAGTGGGGCGCGCTCACCTGTGACGACACCTCCATCTGCCACACCTCACTTCTCCCACTATATAAGATCTGGACTCATGCCTTTGCTGATGAAGCTGCGACGTCAGAAGACACTCCCCATCATGGGGAGCCACAGCAAGAAAGAAAGAAGATGACCGACACCCTCTACCCAGGGGGCCAATGCCGGGTCACCATTTGGAGAAGACCCGGGCCGGATGTACCGGCGAACATACAACAACAACAACCTTTGCTACAGCCTTCAGAGAATGACCACCTCCTACAAAATATGAGTGACTGATCACCTGGCAAAACACTTCCGCAATAAAGCTACCCAGGTGTTGTTCATGTGTTTTATTCGTCAATCTGTCGGCACTGTATACCATTAATATTATTTTCAAGATAGATTGAGAGTAGAATATTTTCATTTAAATTTATATACCTGGAGTTTACCTGGTGTGTGTTCCGTGTGTCAACAACCCGGCAGGTCCAGTCCCAGACCAAGCCTCCAGGTGGATGTATAAAAATATATTATAACGTCCTCAAAAAAAAAAATTTCATACATGTTCAAATCATTAGATGAATGTTTAAGAAATGGGGGCACTGGCTTGCAGGTCGAATTTTTTTGTAAGGAAATCTCTGTTTTGTAAAATGAAAAAGTCTTCACTATATGTATGTACTTTATCACTGACAAAACATGAAAAGGAACAATAAAATCTTTTAGATGTGGCTGCTCTTTTTTTATTTATTACGTTTTAAATTGAGATTAGTAGTAGGAATTCAGTATTAAATGCTGACAAATGGAGATGATCAGCCGTAGAATCCGTAGCCTCCCCTGAAGCCTCCGAAGCCACCATAGCCTCCAAAACCTCCGTAGCCTCCGTAGCCCAGACCACCTAAGTAACCGGGATCAGCTTCAGGCTTAGCGACGGCCTTAGGGCTGGCATCAGCGCTTCTTTTTCCCCGATAAAATCCATAGGGAGAATATCCACCACCATAGCCTCCGAAGCCTCCGTAGCCTCCGTAGCCACCAAAGCCTCCGAAACCTCCCAGGAAGCCAGGCTCAGCATCTGGGGAAGGTGCAGCGCTGGTGGCAGCCAAGCAGAAGGCGGCCAGGACGGCAACAATAACCTGTTGGATTAAATTAGGTGTTAACTTAATTTCTTCTACTATTTTTAATAGATATCGATAACAAATTATCAAGTGCTTCAAAATGTTTAGAAATACATTATTCTTGAAAAATATAGGAAACTAAGAGAGCAAGGAAAGCTCACCAAGGTCTTGGCTCTGGTGATAATAAGAGACAATAGAAGTAAGGGAGAACTCACCAAACTCTGCATTGTTGTGGTGCTTCTCAGCGTCGACTGTGACTAGCTTGAGATAGCTCGTACATTTATACCCCGTAGAAGAGGGACACGCCCACCGCCACTCAGTATTCTCGTATTTTCAAGGACGAACAGAAAATCATATTTAAGTTCGTATAACTTAGCGAGATTCGTATAATTAGTGTTGTGCAAGAACATGGTTTATAATTATGTTTAAATAGAAAATTTCCGTATTGGATACAGACCACCTATTCTCCTTGGTAATTTTTTTTAAATATTATATATATATATATATATATATATATATATATATATATATATATATATATATATATATATATATATATATATATAGGATGGGGTCCACCTCTGGTGTCAATTGTGGGACCCATTGCCTCGGAGAAGTGGATAAAAAGACTTCAAGGAAGAATATTTAGATTTCTTTCTGAAGCCATTTGAATATTCCACTTCCCCTACCACCCCATCTTTTTTTTTTTTTTACAAACTTTATTTCAAGACAAAATACAATGGGGAGTAAAACAACATAGATAACTCAGAGCTACATGTCAAATACTTCGTCCAACTCCCCGGCAGTGGGCCGCGTGCCCAGAATACTGCAGGCATTTCCCCTCTGGATCGCAACACTGAGTCTCTGAAAGAGGAAACTGGTCGCTCTGTGGTCCTTGGTTTCTATGATGAGTTTTCCACCCAGCTCCTTGAGAAACTTTAGAGCACACTTGCCCCATGCTCCATGGGTCTCCGACCCTATTGGGATGAAGTTATAGCAAGAGGGAAGGTCTTCATATTTGCGGGTCTTCTGGGTCTCCCTGGGTCGTCAGCAGCAAAGAGGATTAAGAGACAATGTCTAACAGATGTGATAAATAGTTTTCAAAACTGACAATCTCCTCCTCTCCTTACTCCTCGCTTCTTTGTATTGGACTGATGAAGCCACTGTGTGGCGAAACGTTTTCTTAATAAAGATTCCCATATGTTGCATAAGTGTCTCAATCTTCAACTTGTCGGTTTTGAAAACCATTTATCACACAAATTCATATGAATGTCCGGATAAGTAAGGTCACTTAGTAGATTAATTGCGAGATGGGAGTTCTGTAGGAGGAATACCTGGCCTTGTAACAACTTGTTTATGTTGAGTTGGGCTTCAGGTTTGGCTAAACCGAAGCTCCGTCATTCTCATATACTGAATTTTGTGTACGGATTAGCGGAGCTTCCAGGTGTCTTCTTCATATTTTGTCCATTGTTTTTATGACCAGCTGCGAGTCCTCTCAAAGCGTCTGGTGTGAAATCTGGTTTCTACGTATCGTGTAGGCGTTATGCTTGTTGTGATTCCTACAGGCATACAGCTGTTCTTTCAGTTTGATCTGTAGGGTACGGAAGGCCTCTCCCACGTATTTCAGATCAAAATTAAGTCGCTTTCAGTTTGGCCAAACCTTATCTTACATAAACAGGTCATCAGAATAATTGATAGGCCTCCTGCAGGTCTACCAGTGCCAAATAATGAAGAAACGTGATGTGAAAGAATTGTCATTGTGTTCAGTCTGGAAGGGACGTATAATAATGAACATTAACCTTGGTAAATGATTCTGACAAATATATTTAAAAAGACGCGTGAGCAAACACTAGGGCATTTTTAAAAGAAAACGTTTGTGTCTTATTCTAGTTGTTTTTGCTCACGTGCCTTTTAAAATAATTAGTATAGAAACCACATAGCGGACACAGTTATGACATTCTATAACCCACTGATAAAGAGCGAGACATCGAGACAGGAGAATAAAGACTCAAACAGGGAATTCTTATGAGTCACCGAGGACATGACAAAGAGAGTTCATGAGCAAGGCAACATTTTATTTGAATGTGTATTTACATAGTTAATATGCTTACATATTGTGTGTATGCGTGTACTCACCTAGTTGTGGTTGCAGGGGTCGATTCATAGTTCTTGGCCCCGTCTCTTCACTGATTGCTACTAGGTCCTCTCCCTGCTCCATGAGCATTATCAAACCTCATATTAAAACTATGTATGGTTCCTGCCTCCACTACGTCACTTTCTAGGCTATTCCACTTCCTGACAACTCTATGACTGAAGAAATACTTCCTAACGTCAATTTGACTCATAGGAGTCTTCAACTTCCAATTGTGACCCCTTGTTTCTGCGTCCCATCTCTGGAACATCCTGTCTTTGTCCACCTTGTCAATTCCTCGCAGTATTTTATACATATGTCGTTATCATGTCTTTCCTGACTCTCCTGTCCTCCAGTGTCGTTAGGCCGATTTCCCTTAACCTTTCTTCGTAGGACAATCCCCTTAGCTCTGGGACTAGTCTTGTTGCAAACCTTTGCACTTTCTCTAATTTCTTGACGTGCTTGACCAGGTGTGGGTTCCAAACTGATGTTGCATACTCCAATGTGGGCCTGACGTACACGGTGTACAGAGTTCTTAAGTCTTTTTAGAATCACACTCATATATAAACATTTGTTTAATTAATTAACTAACTCAGGTGCTATAGATTTAGATTCTTTTTAGCTGTAAATTGACTACCTTAGCTCATTTATTCATTTTTGTAAACATATCCAACGTACTAACTCACGTGCCAAGAACTCCTTTTGCATTGTCTTACTGAAGTGTGTGTGTGTGTGTGTGTGTGTGTGTGTATGTGTGTGTGTGTGTTGTGTGTGTGTGTGTGTGTGTGTGTGTGTGTGTGAGTAAACAATATTATATCAGAACTTCGATGGTTCTCAATTACATTTATCCGTATCTTGTCTTATCCTTGGCGTTCATTCTACATTATAATGTTCACACTGACTGTGGTTATAACTCTCTTTTACATCAACACAATTTCTTACAAAACATTATCAACATCCTGCAATGTGTTTTGTGTGTAAGGAAGGCGATAAAATATTGCGAGTAATTACTATTATTAACATATATGGAAAATACAATCAAGGCAGTTGTAGCCTACACATTCATAACCTCAAAACTTATTAAATCAACTTGATCTGGATTAATTTAGAAGTATATATAATTTTTAATTTAACTGTATAAATATCATTTGTAACATCCTCAAAAAATAATTCTGTTATATATTTAATTCGTTACATGAGTTTTTCAGTAGTGAGACCAATAACTGGTTAGATCAATATTTCAGAAGTGAGACCAATAACTGGTTAGATCAATATTTCAGGAGTGAGACCAATAACTGGTTAGATCAATATTTCAGAAGTGAGACCAATAACTGGTTAGATCAATATTTCAGAAGTGAGAACAATAACTGGTTAGATCAATATTTGAGAAGTGAGACCAATTACTGGTTAGATCAATATTTAAGAAGTGAGACCAATAACTGGTTAGATCAATATTTCAGGAGTGAGACCAATAACTGGTTAGATCAATATTTCAGTAGTGAGACCAATAACTGGTTAGATCAATATTTCAGAAGTGAGACCAATAACTGGTTAGATCAATATTTCAGAAGTGAGACCAATAACTGGTTAGATCAATATTTCAGGAGTGAGACCAATAACTGGTTAGATCAATATTTCAGTAGTGAGACCAATAACTGGTTAGATCAATATTTCAGAAGTGAGACCAATAACTGGTTAGATCAATATTTCAGAAGTGAGACCAATAACTGGTTAGACCAATATTTCAGAAGTGAGAACAATAACTGGTTAGATCAATATTTGAGAAGTGAGACCAATTACTGGTTAGATCAATATTTAAGAAGTGAGACCAATAACTGGTTAGATCAATATTTCAGGAGTGAGACCAATAACTGGTTAGATCAATATTTCAGGAGTGAGACCAATAACTGGTTATCAATATTTCAGTAGTGAGACCGCTGGCTTCTTAGTTGGTTTATTATTGAGACTTTTGTAAAATATAATATAAATTCTCAGAACTTTATTCTTGATGAAACTTGAAAAAGGAACAAATAAATGTACTTGATATGTTTGCTCTATTTATTTATTGTTTTAATCGAGATTGATAGTAAGAATACAGTATTAAGTGCTGACAAATACAGATGTTCAGCCGTAGTATCCGTAGCCTCCATATCCTCCCCTGAAGCCTCCGAAGCCACCATAGCCTCCATAGCCTCCAAAACCTCCGTAGCCCAGACCACCTAAGTAACCGGGTTCAGCTTCAGGCTTAGCGACGGCCTTAGGACTGGCATCAGCGCTCCTTTTCCCCCGATAAAATCCATAAGGAGAATAACCACCACCATAGCCTCCAAAGCCACCATAGCCTCCATAGCCTCCAAAACCTCCGTAGCCTCCGTAGCCCAGACCACCTAAGAAACCGGGTTCAGCTTCAGGCTTAGCGACGGCCTTAGGACTGGCATCAGCGCTCCTTTTCCCCCGATAAAATCCATAAGGAGAATAACCACCACCATAGCCTCCGTAGCCTCCGTAGCCACCGTAGCCACCAAAGCCCCCAAAGCCTCCGAAACCTCCTAAGTAACCAGGCTCGGCATCTGGGGAAGGTTCAGCGCTGGTAGCAGCCAGACAGAAGGCGGCCAGGACGGCAACGGTGACCTGTTGGATTAAAGTAGTAGTTAACTTAATTTCTTGTGATCTAGAGCATAAAAACACTTAGGATTTTATTAATCTGACAAATATATTAAACTAAGAGTTTGTCATGACTCTGGTAAACGTAAGAAAATAAGAGAATAAGTGGAACCTCACCAAATTCTGCATGGTTCTGGTGGTTCTCAGCGTCGACTGTGGCCTGCTTGAGGTGCCTCCTACTTTTATACCCGTAGGAGAAAGAAACGCCCACAGCTACTCAGTACTAGCATGTTTTCAAGGACAGACAACAATTACTACTCTCTGTTCTTTAGGTTTCGTATAATTAGCGTCGTGAAAGAAGATTATTTTTAGTTATAGGTTGCCAGTTGTGAGGGGTCAAGCAGGAAGAATGACGGTAAAGGAATTTCATTCTTTGGATCTGTGTGTGTATATATATATATATATATATATATATATATATATATATATATATATATATATATATATATATATATATTAACGTATGAGAAGAACTCTTGTGTTCTTCTGTGAACATTTATTAAGTAAAATGTTTCTCCCCGTCTGTGTTTCTTTAACAACATCCCTAAAGTGTACACAAGTGTCAGTTTCCAGTGTCCATATCACTCACAGGTGTAGTGTCGTCGGTTGGAAAGTAATGCTCGCATATATCAGGGAAAAAAGAGAAGCGTATTCATGTGTATCATTCGGTCATCCTGTTTTTGATGAGGAACCAACCCAAGTGTTAAATATAAACATTTATAGGTGTAAACAAAGGGTAGTTTGGGTTACGGTAGTGACCACCAGGGGTCAAGGCGGTGACCGCCACCAACGTACACCATTTAACGAGGAAATTATAATATTTTTTTCATCTGTATTCAGAGTGTTTGCTCTCCAAGGACGGTACCTTGATACTGGTGAATGGCTCGTGATTCAAGGAATTTGAGCTATTTTCTCTGTCCCTGCTTCAGACCTTATGACCACACATTTCCTAGGCGCTGTATGGTCACTGCGGTTAGGTAAGGTTTGTCAGGAAACAGGACAAGTGTTACTTGACGCGGGTCTTAGTCATATGATCACCCGCCGCTGGGGCTTTTGGTCATCTGACCGGGGCCTTCTGCTGGCTTACCCGTCCATCCCTTTAAAAATTATGGTTATTATTATAAGCAATTCGTAATATTAGCGCTTTCCCGTGAATGTATTGATATTAATAATTATTCTGGCACATATCCACGCATATGTTGACACTGATATTATGACCGACATAAATATAGATATTGACACCGATGTTGACACATATGTTGACAGTGATATTGTGATTGACACTGACAGTGACACCTATTGACACCAATGTAGACATATGTTGACAGTGATATTGTGATTGACACTGACAGTGACACCTATTGACACCAATGTTGACACATGTTGACAGTGATATTGTGATTGACACTGACAGTGACACCTATTGACACCGATGTTGACACATATGTTGACAGTGATATTGTGATTGACACTGACAGTGACACCTATTGACACCAATGTTGACACATATGTTGACAGTGATATTGTGATTGACACTGACAGTGACACCTATTGACACCGATGTTGACACATATGTTGACAGTGATATTGTGATCGACACTGACAGTGACACCTATTGACACCGATGTTGACACATATGTTGATAGTGATATTGTGATTGACACTGACAGTGACACCTTCAACTGAACTCATTGCTCTTAATTAAGAGGATAGTGAAGCATTATTGATATAAAGGTCGTCAGGGGCAGAGGTTTATGTCCTCAGGGGCAGAGGTTTAGGTCCTCAGGGGCAGTGGTTTAGGTGGTCAGTGGTAGTGGCTTAGGTGGTCAGTAGTAGTGGTTTAGGTGATTACTAGAAGTGGATTAGATGGTTAGTTTCAGTGGTTTAGGTGACCATTTGTACTGGTTTAGGAAGTCAGTAGTAGTGGTTTAAGTTAGTTAGCAGTAGTAGTGGTTTAATTTAGTTAGCAGTAGTAGTGGTTTAATTTAGTTAGCAGTAGTAGTGGTTTAAGATAGTCAGCAGTAGTGGTTTAAGATAGTCAGCAGTAGTGGTTTAAGATAGTTAGCAGTAGTAGTGGTTAAGTTAGCAGTAGTAGTGATTTAAGTTAGCAGTAGTAGTGGTTTAAGATAGTCAGCAGTAGTGGTTTAATATAGTTAGCAGTAGTAGTGGTTACGTTAGCAGTAGTAGTGATTTAAGTTAGCAGTAGTAGTGGTTTAAGATAGTCAGCAGTAGTGGTTTAAGATAGTCAACAGTAGTAGTGATTTAAGTTAGCAGTAGTAGTGATTTAAGTTAGCAGTAGTAGTGATTTAAGTTAGCAGTAGTAGTGATTTAAGTTAGCAGTAGTAGTGATTTAAGTTAGCAGTAGTAGTGATTTAAGTTAGTTAGCAGTAGTAGTGATTTAAGTTAGCAGTAGTAGTGATTTAAGTTAGTTAGCAGTAGTAGTGATTTAAGTTAGCAGTAGTGGTGGTTTAAGTCAGCAGTAGTAGTGATTTAAGTTAGCAGTAGTAGTGATTTAAGTTAGTCAGCAGTAGTAGTGATTTAAGTTAGCAGTAGTAGTGGTTTAAGTCAGTAGTAGTAGTGATTTAAGTTAGCAGTAGTAGTGGTTTAAGTTAGTTAGCAGTAGTAGTGATTTAAGTTAGCAGTAGTAGTGATTTAAGTTAGCAGTAGTAGTGATTTAAGTTAGCAGTAGTAGTGATTTAAGTTAGCAGTAGTAGTGATTTAAGTTAGTTAGCAGTAATAGTGATTTAGGTTAGCAGTAGTAGTGATTTAAGTTAGTTAGCAGTAGTAGTGATTTAGGTTAGCAGTAGTAGTGATTTAAGTTAGTTAGCAGTAGTAGTGATTTAGGTTAGCAGTAGTAGTGGTTTAAGTTAGTTAGCAGTAGTAGTGATTTAAGTTAGCAGTAGTAGTGATTTAAGTTAGTTAGCAGTAGTAGTGATTTAGGTTAGCAGTAGTAGTGATTTAGAGTTAGGGTTTGCAGTAGTAGTGATTTAAGTTAGCAGTAGTAGTGGTTTAAGTTAGTTAGCAGTAGTAGTGATTTAAGTTAGCAGTAGTAGTGTTTAAGTTAGTTAGCAGTAGTAGTGATTTAATGTATAGTTAGCTGTTAGTAGTAGTGGTTTAATTTAGTTAGCAGTAGTAGTGGTTTAAGTTAGTTAGCAGTAGTAGTGGTTTAAGTTAGCAGTAGTAGTGGTTTAATTTAGTTAGCAGTAGTAGTGGTTAAAGTTAGTTAGCAGTAGTAGTGGTTTAAGTTAGTTAGCAGTAGTAGTGGTTTAAGTTAGTTAGCAGTAGTAGTGGTTTAAGATAGTCAGCAGTAGTAGTGGTTTAAGATAGTCAGCAGTAGTAGTGGTTTAAGATAGTCAGCAGTAGTAGTGGTTTAAGTTAGCAGTAGTAGTGGTTTAAGTCAGCAGTAGTAGTGGTTTAAGGTAGTCAGCAGTAGTAGTGGTTTAAGTTAGCAGTAGTAGTGGTTTAGGCTGACAGGACAGCGGTGTTAAACATCTGATCAGTATCAGTCATTTTTTTGTCTAACAATCAAGTATTAACGCAAACAAATACTAGAAAATACAAACTGACTCATAATTAGCAAACACCTATAAAAAAAAATCAATATTTCCCTCTTACAGATGAAAACCCAAAAACGATCAAAATTAGCTTTATTTGTAAAGTTAATGTAATGTTCCTTAAACCGTCGTGGGTTTAACCGAGTGTACTTTGTTTTAGTGGCTATTTTTACACTTTAATTTGACGGAAGTGTACCATTTTTAGCAAGAAGGAAGCGGAAGAACAGGTGCTCACAAATTTGTGTTTGTTGGGGTGGAGGGTCACCCAGGCTTAGCTCCGGGACCCGAATCTCAAGCTTCATCGACTGACATTACTGGTTTCTGACCTACTGAATCTTTGTTAAGGTAGTGCATGAAATATACCTCAACCACCTCTACATCCAATTGATTCCACTTCCTTACTACCCTGAGACTGAAGAAGTACGTCCTAACATCCCTGTTATTCGTGTCGTTTTAACCTTCACTGATGTCGCCATGTACTTGCTTTTCTAGTTATAAATAATCAGTCCTTATCGGTACTATCAGTTAGTCTAAATATTATGTACATCAGTATGGTTCTCTAGAACCTCCTCTCTTCAAGGGACGTCAGAATTAGTTTCTTTTATGTGTGGGTGTACTCGCCTATTTGGGGCTGCAGGGATCGAATCACAGCTCCTGGCCCCGCCTCTTCGCTGGTGTGTATATGTGTGTACTCATCTAGGTGTACACAGTGTTTGCCATGTACTCTGCTAAGAGTACCTTAAGTCTCCTCTATCAGTTATTTCTTGTACTGATGTAGTGACAATTATTTGGATCTTAAGTTTTTTTTACCTGCTTGATTTGGTATTTCTGGAGTTTATTACAATCCCTAAAATAGTGATTTAAGTAAACGCGGCGTATATACACTAAGATATACACTTCATCTTGTAAAATTAGTGGCCCGTATGTCCGAAACCATTGGGTCATTGGATACGACGTGGAGGACCTGTGGAGTGGCCGGTTAAAAGTTCTAACCTCAGGGGTCATTTAAAGGTGTTGGTCGACGCAGAGAAAATTCAGTGTTACACATTCGCATAATCGACGGATATAATACGTTCGCCTTTGATACCTTGCGCCGTGTACTTACTATGCTAAACTTGCTATGTTTTATTAATAGTTATCTGACCTTCATAATACGTGATCACTGCGACTGTGTGGGCGTGCCCCTCTCCTCAGAAGTATAAAAGAAGGAACCAACTACATACTAGCCACAGTCGACGCTGAGAACCACCACAACAATGAAGACTTTGGTGAGTTACTCCCTTTTCTCTTAGTCTCCTATATTCAAAGAGTTGTAATGGTTAATTTGATATTAAAAGTTACAAATTTCTCACAAAATTGTTGCTGGTAAGTATAGAAGTATTTCATGCAAAACCATGAAACTAGACCTGAATACTTTCGAAACTATAAAATATGATAATTTTCTGAGGACTGGCAACATATTAAACATTGCATATAGAATTTTCTTTAATACACTGCTTAACTTTACTCCATTTCTGTTAATTATAATCACAAGTAAATTATAATTTATGTTATCCAACAGATTATTGTTGCCGTCCTGGCCGCCTTCTGCTTGGCTGCCACCAGCGCTGCACCTTCCCCAGACGCTGAGCCTGGTTACCTGGGAGGCTTTGGAGGCTTTGGAGGCTTTGGAGGCTATGGTGGCTACGGAGGCTACGGAGGCTATGGTGGTGGATATTCTCCTTATGGATATTATCGGGGTAAAAGGAGCGCTGATGCCAGCCCTAAGGCCGTCGCTAAGCCTGAAGCTGATCCCGGTTACTTAGGTGGTCTGGGCTACGGAGGCTACGGTGGCTTTGGTGGTTTTGGAGGCTATGGTGGCTTAGGAGGCTTCGGGAGAGGATACGGAGGCTATGGATACTACGGTTGAACATACATAACTGACAACTCTCCATTCTATTTCGTATGTCGACATAAAACATGGTAAATATAATAGCAAGCATTTTGTAAAGCTCTTTCATTATTCTTCCATAAAAGTCATCTTTAATAAATGAAAGTAAATATTCTAACAGGCTCGTTGGTTAATGGGCTTTAAAAACCTACTAACTACACGTAATCTTCACCAACAGACAAGAATACTTTAATCCTTATTTTATAGAATATAGTAAACTCTCAGTATATATACGCTTATAAACTTAAACCCCTCAGGGTATATCCGTGTTATTTTGAAAAACGGAAATAGAACAAATATTATTTTCCCCAACTTATAAACAAGTAAGCGACCAAGACGACGCATATCAACTAACCTTATACACTCAATACTTCTCTTCCTTCACGACTTAAATACCATTAAGCATAACAAATATACGTTATTAATGACTCTGGTAAACATAAGATGATCATATAAGAGATATATGTCAAGAAGACTGAAATGAGAACAAACACACGAGTAACTTTATGTCTATAAAGCGGAATACAATATGCGATTGACACGGGAGTAATTAACATATATAATATATTTTATAAAAAGTCCCTTGTTATGCAAAGTGTTTCAGACAGTCTTAAAATTATCTTATAACGGGGTTAGAGTAAACTGGATGCAAAATTTCATTTATTAAATTTTATTTATTCAAAGATAAGTGGTTAAACTCATAACCATTAAAGCAGCTGATTCCTAGCCACTTGTCATCTATTATACGTAGTTCTGAGTTTATGAATAAAGTTAGTTTACATAACTTACTCAAAGGTTAACCAATCTACACCGTAGCTCCTGTAAACGTTTACCTTTCATCTATGGTTCCCTTGTTCTGGTCTCTAATCTTAAACACCATCGGTGTTTAGCCTTTCTTTCACCTCCTATATTATAAAAGCAATTTCTATGTTTAGCTATTGTGGGGGAGTCCCATTCGTCTGTCTCTTGAATGGTCAAATTAGCTTCCTCTGAAATGTCCTCTTCCAGACACGTTCTCTGTAGCGAAGAAACTTAACCCTTATTCCTCAATGCACGCGACTGCAAGAATGCAGAATGTGGCAGTTTGAAAATGCAGTTAAAGCTTAGTAATATTCCACATGGAGGCAGAAACTCAGAAAATTAATGGGTTTGTATATTTCGACCCCCATTAGGGGGTCGAAATATACAGATCAATTAATTTTCTGAGTTTCTGCTTCCACGTGTGTTATTATTGAACACTGATAGATGTTCATTACACTTTCTTTAGTTATTCATGTAGTTAAATATTATTGTTGAAGATCTGAAAAGAATCAGAAGAGGCGAACTAAAACCCTTCGTTAATTCCTTCAGCTCAGTGAGTGCCGCAGCAGGTATCAGTACCAGCGACGTCTCGGGAATACTTCCCATCAAGGAAGGCTGACCAGGAGAATGAGATGTATTCACCATTAATCATGGTTCTAGCTTTCCTTCCACTGACTCACCAAACCTCAATAACTTCACAATTTTATATTTGTTATTGTCCTCAGAACTCAGATCCGTCTATTTTTCTGAATATTTTTTTTATTTATATCAATTTTGTTCAAACTTGGTTTGAATATCATATGTCAACAACACCATTTGTCTCCACTCTAACCTGCTAACACTCGCCTCCACTCACTCCACTCTAACCTGCTAACACTCGCCTCCACTCACTCCACTCTAACCTGCTAACACTCGCCTCCACTCACTCCACTCTAACCTGCTAACACTCGCCTCCACTCACTCCACTCTAACCTGCTAACACTCGCCTCCACTCACTCCACTCTAACCTGCTAACACTCGCCCCCACTCACTCCACTCCTAACCTGCAACACCCGCCTTCCACCACCCACTCTAACTGCAACACGCGTCGCCTATACTCCCTTAGACTCTTCCAAGACTCGCCTCCACTCAGAAACACCCCAGGAAAACTTTCTTTTGCGGGGTGTCTTTACTTCATTAATGTGGCAGTTGGCAACCATTAGCTTCTAAATCATTCTCGGGATATTTCCTTCACGTCGCCTGTGTGGCCCGGTCCCAGACCAGTCTCTCCCTGGGTTGCTGGCCTGATCGGTCTGGCTGGTGGTGCCCGCTAATCAGGACCTCATTTAGAGGAATTTATTGAGTTCCCTCTTAAAGATAGGATTAATCTAGTGATAACCCAGTCGATCTTCTAAACTTTTCTTATATGTTTATTCAGGTGTGGGCTACATGCTGGCGCTATGAACTCAAGTTATCTTCGATTGTTTTTTTCTTTATATAAAGTCTGCATTCCAACTCCTTTAATTTCACTCTCCTTCTCAATTTCTTAACGTAAATTGCTGTTCATTTAATCCATCAACGTAGCTCAATTTTCTTTTTAGCCTCGGGAACAGTCTTATAGACAGTCCCTAAATATTTTCAAGTAAAAATATATTTCATCAATCAAATTGAACGGAATTAAAAAGGCAAACAAAATTATAACAATACATCATTTACTATGTGAAACTTGCAGAGTTTTGTTAATGGGGAAAACAGTCACCTGACCTTGAAGTTACGTGAACACTAAGATGGGTGGAAAAATATACACATAAGCAGTATAATGTGATCCTTTATTGACAACGTTTCGCCCACACAGTGGGCTTTATCAAGTCACAGACAGATCTACCTGGAAAAAGAGGAACATGAGTATTTATAGGATTTAGTCATGTTACTCATGTTACTCTTTTTCCAGGTAGATCTCTCTGTGACTCGATAAAGCCCACTGCGTGGGCGAAACGTTGTCAATAAAGGATCACATTATACTGCTTATGTGTTTATTTTTCCATTGTGTCGGTATTTTATACCATTTATTTCCACTAAGATGGTGTGGGGTGCGCCTCTCCTCAAGGGTATAAAAGGAGCCAACTACAACTTACTCCCTTCTCTCTTAGTCACTTATATTCTGAAAAAAAATCAGGTTGCTACAAATTAAAAGCTATTGATTTTGCACAAAAAATTATTCCTGGCACTGATAGGAAAAATTTCATGGTGGTCATTTTGGTAAAATACATCAGTTTTTTGAAACTCTTGATCTGGAAAGGATAATTTTCTAAAAACTAGCAAAATATTAAATACTACATGGAAAAATTCTTATATTTCACTGGTTCATGTTAGCTCCACGTGTGTTAATATTTATTTATCCAACAGGTTATTGTTGTCTTTGTGGCTGCCTTCTGCATGGCTGACACATCTGCTATAATTTTTAAAGAGGGTGACCGGTAAGCCAGCGGAAGGCCTCGGTCAGATGACCAAAAGCTCCAACGGAGGGTCATCATCTGACTAAGACCCGCGTCAGGAAACACTTGTCCGGTGTCCTGACGAACCTACCCTAACCTAACCTTCCCCAGATGCCGAACCTGGTTACCTGGGACGTTTTGGAGGCTATGGTGGAGGATATCTTCCCTATGGATTTTATCCCGGTTACTTAGGTGGTCTTGGTTGCGGTGGCTTTGGAGGCTATGGAGGCTTCGGAGGCTTCAGGGGAGGATATGAGGCTACGGATACTACGGCTGAACATACATAACTTCGTTTTATTTCCAATATCACTTTAAAAAATGATGAATATTATAGCAATCATTTTCAAATGTAATTTATTATTCCTATGAAAAACAAATTGCCTTCGATATAAAAAAAAAAATATTTTCACCGCCCGAACTTCCACAGTAAGCCTTTTAAATGAATATAATTTACTTGTAAATGAGAAATGTGTGCTCCACCTGGGGGTACTTC
This sequence comes from Cherax destructor, assembly GCA_009830355.1. NCBI lineage: Eukaryota > Metazoa > Arthropoda > Malacostraca > Decapoda > Parastacidae > Cherax > Cherax destructor. Next base: position 42,127 of record WNWK01003789.1, read on the forward strand.
TGTTCTTAACACCTCAGTTGTCTTCCAGCGAGGTAGGGTGACCCGAAAGACAGGAATCACTTTCACCTTCACTCATTCGGTCGCTGTCCTCCAGCAGTGTGCTGACATCAGTTCGAATGATCTCCGAATTGTAACATCCCCACCCCTACTTCAGAGAAGAGGCACTGTACTGCCAACCTCGAGGACTCAAGGTCGGGTAACTGGTTTCTCTGAATCCCTTCATAAAAGTTGATTTTTTTCATACAGGGGCCCTAGCACTCTAAATCACTTTTACTCCTCCAACCCTTCCTGAGCCGACCCCTACCCCTCCTTCCCTCCAACAAACATTTATACTACATCCTCCTAGTCATTCTACAATATTTTCAGTCCTCTCTAAATGTCCAAACCACTTAAGTATTATCTCTTCAGCCCTCTGAATAATACTTTTGGTAACCCCACACTTCTACGCCCAATACCCCACCCGTGGTATGGTTTGTTTGCAATCGTGTCATTACGATTTCGTGAGTCTTGCCCTCAAACATCACTACCTCCAACCTAGTCCTCGCAGTAACATTTATAACCCTTACTGGATATACAGAGCCCCTCAACTAACTTGAACACAATGCTTTTGCTATCCAACAAATATATCTCTACAAATAATAAGTACTCATTATCAATGACATTGGCAAATGAAATATGATCATATAAGAAGTATATCAATACAAAGAAAATATATGCGGTGCCTAGGAAATGGGAAGCAAGTTTAGAAGAACCTTTGGCTCTTCTTAAATATGCTAAAATGCTTCATAAGGTATGGGCTACATGCTGGCGCTGTGTACTTTGAGGTCATCTTCTATTTTCTCTTTACCATATTTCAGTTCAATGAATCCTTTATCTCCAGATATAGTCTACATTCCATCTCGTATAATCTCCCTCTACTAGCCACATTTATAAAGTTGACTAATAGTTTCTCGGGTTTTACCATATCTGATTTGTTTAATCCATGTTTGGAGTTTTCTTTTACTTCCTTATTTATCTTATTTAGCTTATTATAGTATAAATGAACGTCTCTGACTGTTTATTTTTCTTCAGTGTAAACTTTGTGTTCCTTTCACTTCAAATTTCATATCAAATGTCTTTGAGTATTTGTGGGTCATGAATGTTTCCAATAACACTTAACTCTTTAAATAATTTTATGATCAGATTCTTAAGTCTATCGTACTCTCATATCTATTAGCCCAGGGACCAGTCATGGGGACAGTCTATCAAGAGTTTAAGTAAAAGTATTTTTCATCACAATTAAAATGTTTTAATGGATATAAAAAAAATATATAACTTATTAGACGAAACTTGGCAAAATTATTAATAATTGAAGAGTATAAATGGCCAGCACTGAGAGTGTGTGAGAGTGCCCCTCCTGAGAGGTATAAAAGCAGACACCAACAAGCTAGTGACACTGAACTAAATGGTTTTAACTAATTTTTAAAGGGGTGGACCAGTAAGCCAGCGGAAGACGTCGGTCAGATGACCAAAAGCTCTAACAGGGGGTCATCATATAACTAAGACCCGCATCAGGATACACTTGTCCTGTTTCCTGACGAACTTTACCTAACCTAACCTAAGCTAAGCTAACCTAAGCTAAGCTAAGCTAAGCTAACCTAAGCTAAGCTAAGCTAAGCTAAGCTAACCTAGCAACAGTCGACGCTGAGAACCACCAGAACAATGAAGACCTTGGCGAGTTATTTTTCTTAATCATTTATATTTAGAACACTGTTCACGTTATTTAGAAATTAAATGTTATTAATTCTGCACAAAAACACTTGTTCTTACAGATAAGAAATATTTCATAATTCGTCATTTTGCTAAGCAAAATATTGAATATTGTATAACGAGGGTGATGAGCTCTTTAAAGAAATACAGGAACCCTAACACTTGTCAGACTTAACATAATTAATCATCTTCGGCCAGGCCGCGGGGGCGTTGACCCCCGAAACCCATTCCAGGTATATCCAGGTATACTTATCTCCAGTCATTGCATAACCCTTACTGGTTATATACAGCGCCTATCAAGTAACCTTCACACAGTGTTCCTCTTCTTGGCTTTAATATACAGTGCCCATTCGAAATTTGCTCTGTGTATTCTCTTAACACTTGTCGTGAACTCTCAAGGTTTTCATTAAAAATATTTCATTTTAGTGGCTAATTTTTCCCTTTAATTTGACGGAATCGTATAATTTTTTTGGCACGAGCATTCACTCACATATTTGTGTTTGCTGGACTCGAGGGTCGCCCAGGCTTAGCTCCTGGCCCCGACTCTCAAGTTTCATCGACCGACATTACTGGTTTCTGACCTATTGAGCCTTATATACAATTAGAAAGGTGTATGGAGTTTCCCATCAACAACTACATCTAGTTCAGTCCACGTCCCTACTACCCTGAAACTGAAAAAGTACTTCTTAACAACCCTGTGACTCACTTGAGCTAAACTCTTTAAATCACACTGCATCTCCTGGTACTTGCTCTTACCAGTACAAAATGTCTATAAGTGAGAGAAACTGAGAAATTCATTAATATCATTTGAAGCATTTTAAGTACCAAGCAGACACTAACAACGCCTGTCTTAAGGTCAGTGTCATCCTGTAAGCTGATCCTCTGCCATCACTATTCCTTTTCTAGCCTTCACAGACACCGTCTTGTTGAATCGGCCCTTATACTCAACATTAATAATATAAATCTTTACGATTGTTTTGCTTCTGCTCATGTTTACCTTTATCTACACATAGTCAAATGCTGACCTGACTTGAAATGACCTTTATTTTCTAATCACATCTTTTCCTAACATGTCTCTTTGAATGAATGCCTTGATTCAAGGGACGGCTCTTTATACAAGGAATCTGAGCAACCCTTCCCTTCCTTGGGTCGAGCCTGATTGCTTTCCATTTCCCAGGTCTTGTGTGACCTCCAGTAGTTTTTACTCATCCTCATAATTATAACAATAATTTTACTCCTAACCTATTTTTTTTTTAATTTTATTCACCTTTGCTGTTTTTTGAAGTTCTCCTGGAGTTCTTTACCTAAGCTATCATTTACATTTTAATTGTCTTCTGACTTCCTCCTAAACTGTGTACCTACCTGACTTTCGAATTTCTGGCCTATCATTCTATTAATTATGACGTGATAATGATCCAGTACGGACATTCAACATTGAAACAAACCATACCACGGGTGGGGTTCCCCACCCGTGGTATGGTTTGTTTGCAATCGTGTCATTACGATTTCGTGAGTCATTCAAAATTGTCTAAGGCTTCCTCTTGATAATGATCCAGTACGGACATTCAACATTGTCTAAGGCTTCCTCTTGATAATGATCCAGTACGGACATTCAACATTTATTAAAGATTTTCTTCTAGAAACGTGTATAGCCTCTTACTAAACGTCTTTGTAAACATAATAATAATTTAATGATATGGTACATATTTGACACTCCTAACTTTCCTACCACACCTTCAAGAATGTTTGCCACATAATTATTATTATTGTTGCTATATAGTAAAATATGGCATGTGGCGGCATTGTACCCGTTGGTGCAGGGGGACGTTCAGAAGTTGTTGCGTAGGGTTTTTCGTTTTATTTGGGGATCGGGATGTGATTGGTTTCGAAGGGGGGTGGTTACGCTCCCGTTACGCCAGGGAGGGCTAGGGTTGATTCCCTTGGAATGCAGATTGAAGAGTGTTTATGTGAAGCGGGGTTACCTGAGGGTGGTTGGGGATGGGGGAGGGATAGGCCTTCTGCATGAGGATATAAGGAGGTAGTGGGGAGGGAGGGATTTAAGGGAATGTGAGGACATGTTACGGGTCCTACTTATTGTTAGGGATCCTTTACATATTTACATATGAGGGTCAGGACTCTTGAGAAGGCGGTGCGGTCTCGGGAGGTGGCAGGGGTGGAAGGGGTGTACCCTCTGTATGTTTGGAAGGATATTTGGGGGAGGTTAAGGAGATTGCGGCTTCGTCCATGTGTGCGGGAGGTATTTTTCCGGTTTCTTCATGGGATTTTACCGTCAGGGGTGGTTTTACGTAACAGAGGTCTTAGGGTAGATGGGATGTGTCAAGCTTGTGGGGAGGATGACACTGCATTTCATAGTGTATATTTTTGTGAGCGTTTGGGTGTTGTGAGGGAATGGTTGGGGCGTGTGATTTGCTTAGTGGGGGTGGATTGTCAGTGTTGAGGGCACTTAGTTTGGATGTGGGAGGAGTGGGGTGGAGGTTCAGAGGGCAGTGGCGTATGTAATGGCAGATTTTGTTTTCATTTCATGGGCTATGAGGGATAAAGGGGTTAGTGAACGACGGATGGCACTGGCGGCAGGGTTTTATAGAACGAAGTGCCGAAATAGGGACCTCTATGGGGGAAGGTGGGTGAGGGATTTTCCTGTGGGTTACAGGGATTTCACCATGGGGGTCTTGTGGTCCTTGTGAGTGTCAGGGGTATCCGACGGGCTGGTCTCCCGTGGGGGGTATTGTGAGGCATTGACTGCGGTTGTTGGAGCTCGTGTGATTGTGCGTGAGGGATCGAGGTTGGTTAGCCTAGGGGGTATCACTGTATTGTTGTATGTGTTTGTATGCACGTAGTGTGTGGAAGGGCATTTACATTGTCCTGTTGGGGTTTTGATGTGTGGTTTAGTATTGATGTATCACTTGTAACTTTTGTGATATGGCCGAGCTGGTCTCGAGACCCTATGGGGTTCTCATAATGTATATAGTGTGAAAGGGTGTGCTCTCAGTGGTGTAGGTTTGTGTAGAGCGCATTGTATATCTGCTCTTTAGTTAGTGTGTGGTTGTGTTGAGTTGTTGTATTGATATTGACTGTAAAATGTATGTCTTGTACACAGTATTTGGGATGATGGTTTTGACTTACGTTATCGCTTTATTGTATATTTTCTCTTGTATTTAAGAGTTTTGTATATGTTATACTTGTTTTGTTTCAATAAAATATAAAAAAAAAATTATTATTATCCCAGAAAATGTTTACATGCTCACTTGGTTCTTCCTCTTCAGGATACAAACAATCTGGTAGAAGTTTGTGATGTTGAGTGACTCGTTGTCTTATTCACTTTAGATCTATAATTTTCCCTTTCCCCTCAACACTCTTCCAACCTGACACACGGAAACACTTTCATTATAAACAGCTTTATACTTTACATTTATCACATACTCATTTTTTTCCTTACCACAGAAGTTGAGCAAATATTATTGCGAAAGTTTCTTTGCTTCTTAATATCTTTAATTCCTTTCCATTCCATCTCTTTTCCTCCTCTTATTTTCCAGTCATTCACTGGTAAAACATCCAACTTCTTATCGTTCAGAAAGTTAACACACGATTCTTTCTTAATAAACATTGTGCAACCAAACACATTCAAGCAACCAAAATTAAAAAAATATTTATTTTGTGAAATACATGCAGTGAAAAAAGGCAACAATGGGTTTCTTCAAGCACTTTAGGCATCTTCTATGACATGTTTGTCTATGGAGAACGATGCAAACCTTTTTGTTCACAGAATTTAGAATTGTGATGAAATACGCAAGATAGAAAACACGGGAGTGTAATAATGTTAGTAGAAGTTAATAATGTTATCCTTTGTCTAGTGTTTACATTAAATCGACTGCGGTAATTCTCTCTACGTATGTTAGTACGTTCTTTAATAACATTATATATTCAATGACAAGCTCTAAATCAATTGGAGTTTAGGAAATGGAGCTTCCCTCTACAGAAGTAGAGGGAAGCTCCAGTTCCTGGTATGAGGAGCTTTTCGCTGGCATCAATGAATGTATGTAAGACAAATGCAAGTGTTAGGTATTTTTATTCAAAAATTATTCTCCTACACAGTTGATTTCTTCAGTCAAATGCAGAGGTGACTAATATTGAGACAGAAGAAGTCGTGGTGAGGTAAAGACGATGCGATCAGTAAAACAATGTTTTGAAGTAGTTGTGAGGTGGCCAGTCCTCGGCCTGGAGGAGTTCTCACTTTCATAGCCTGGAAGAGTCCTCCAGACTATGAAGCTTAACACATCTCCAGGCTGAGGGGACTAACCTCCTCAAAACTACTTCTTCATCAGGATTGATGGACTTATCAAATGTGTCTTACGTATCTGTTTCATGGTATTACATACCACTTTTAAAGTGGTCAGTGAACCTCTCTTCAGGAAGTCTTTCCTGGTCTGAGACAGAGCCATGAAGACAATTTTATACAGAATTATAAAGAGATATCACAGATTTAAAAAAGTGTTTCTTATGTGCATTGTTGGGTATCTTAAAGGAACATTGAAATAAATTGTTGTGGAAATGTGCTTTATTATGAACTTTTCAATAAGAGTTCATCAGAATGATGCTGAGACAAAAAATTATCGTCCATATCCACCGAAGCTACGACCAAGCCCTCCAAAGCCACCACCTATTCCTCCAATCCCTCCATAACGCCTAAATCCAGGCTCAGGATCTGCCTCAGCACTCCTCTTTCCATAGTGGTGAACGCGGCCAGCACCGCTGAATCCTCCAAAGCCACCACCAATCCCTCCATAACGCCTAAATCCAGGCTCAGGATCTGCCTCAGCACTCCTCTTTCCATAGTGGTGAACGCGACCAGCACCGCTGAATCCTCCAAAGCCACCACCAATCCCTCCATAACGCCTAAATCCAGGCTCAGGATCTGCCTCAGCACTCCTCTTTCCATAGTGGTGAACGCGGCCAGCGCCTGTGAATCCTCCAAAACCACCTAATCCGCCAATCCCACCATAATGCCTAAAGCCAGGCTCAGGATCTGCCTCAGCCAGAGCCTCTGCCTCAGCACTTCTCTTGCCACGGTAGCCACCAAATCTTCTGTTGAATCCTCCACCATGACCTCCAAAGTTGCCACGGAAACCTGGGTCAGCTTCCGGAAGAGGTTCAGCACTACCGGTGGCTGCAAGTATGACAAGGACTGCTGCTGCTGCCTATATGGGGAAATATTCTTATTTAGTGTAAAGGATGCACATGAGATATTGTTTGAAGATTATATATTTATGAGGAAAAACGAGTATAAAACTAGTGTAAGACTTACCAAGACCTTCATGCTGGTGGCTTCAGCGTGAACTGTACGATGTGAAAAAAATGACGCTCCTTTTATACCCCTGGAGCTGCGAGGTGCTCACCTCCAGGCAGCACTGGACATGACGTATTCAAGGTCTTACGAAGAAATTTTTCTCAACAATATTAGGACGATATACATGGTTGTTTTGGAAGATTTTAAGCCTGTACGAGGATCATTAAGGCTGGATTTTATCTGTACCAATTAATTAGACGGAAAGCTATCAGTGTACTGTTTATATCCATTTCCAAACATGACGCCAGTTCTTGTAATTATTTTTTTACCTGGAGTATACATAACGGAAGAAATTTTTTATACTAGTTTTATGCTATGTTAGCTATATAAATTTGCAGTGTCATATATACGTGTACTTTTAATGCATATTTAAAATACGTTCTGCTGCTTCTCAGCAGAAAATTAGCTTGGCACTTAATTTCTGATTGGATAACCATGACCTGCTCATACTTCAAAATCAAGTTAACAGTTCTGTTTTAATATACTTTTCTTGTTCCTTAACAATGTACATATAAGACAGTTGTTTATTATTGTAAGTGAATTTACGAACTTATGAACATGCGTCTTAAATGTAAGTAGTTTCTGGTTGACTTTTTCCTGCACTCTCTTTGCCATTTCATTTATTTTTTGTGGTTCATAGAAACACAAGCAGTAACTGGAGGCATTATTTAAGAGGACGCTTAGCCTGCACAGCATGCTAAGCCTGTTAGAATGTACCTGGTGTTAATATAATACATAGCAACGGTCAGGTATGCATATAGAAGTCAAGCAAATACTGTATAGAGGGGAACCGCAGACGGCCTACTTGTCCAGCTTAGTTAAAATTTGATATGTAATAACATATAGAGAAGTGCCGTGGCAAGGAGTGGTAGTAGTACCAGAAGTGGTATTATTAGTGAGCTTAGTAGTACATGGTTCACGACGGCATCTTTTGTTGAACCAGTGTATTGCTAGGAGTTTGACCAGTCGAGAGCTTCCTCGACCAACTGCACTGCTCCTCTATATTCACTGTACTCTTATATTATTACCTAATTCTTTTGCTATATATTGTGCTACCTCCAGGCACATTCTATCAGTTGAAGATTAAGACACATGTGCAACAGTTGGGTATCTTTATTAATGAAACGTTTCGCCTACACAGTAGGCTTCTTCAGTCAAATATAAAGGGAGCAGTAGAAATGAAATGAAGATGATATGAGCTGGTTATACCTATGCAATAAGAAATTATGTACCAAGTTAATTTTATGCTGAGAAGCAGATCATATTGGAAATATGTATTAAAAGTACATATTTGTATTACACTGCAAATTTATATAGCTAAGAAGGCATAAAACTAGAATAAAATTTCCCTGCTCCTCCATTATGTTTTATTGAAAAAATATAATTTATTTCCAAGAAACCTGCGTCATGTTTGGAAATGGATATACAGTTCACATATAGCTTTCTATCTCTGAGTGTAATACACGGAAATCTTACTTTAAAACATTTCTTACGGATTAAAGTATTTCTAATTGGTTGTGTTTACAGGAAATGCAGACTTAATGGCCTTCGTACAGTCGATAGGCTTAAAATCTTTCAGAAAAGTCATGCATATCGTCCTAATGCTTTTGAAAAGGATTTCTTCATTAGACCTTGAATACGTCATGTCCAGTGCTGCCTGAAGGCGAGCGTCTCGCAGCTCCAGGGGGTATAAAAGGAATGTCATCTTTCCCCACAGCACAGTTCACGCTGAAGCTCACCAGCATGAAGGTCTTGGTAAGTCTTATACTAGTTTTTTATTTTTATTTCTCCTCATGATTGTATTAGTTTCAAGCATTGTCTCATGTGTAAATTATACTAAAAAAAGAATATTTCCCCATATAGGCAGCAGCAGCAGTCCTTGTCATTCTTGCAGCCACCGGTAGTGCTGAACCTCTTCCGGAAGCTGACCCAGGTTTCCGTGGCAACTCTGGACATCATGGTGGAGGATTCAACAGAGGATATGGTGGCTACCGAGGCAAGAGAAGTGCTGAGGCAGAGGCTCTGGCTGAGGCAGATCCTGAGCCTGGCTTTAGGCGTTATGGTGGGATTGGTGGATTAGGTAGTGGCTTTGGAGGATTCACAGGCGTTGGCCGCGTTCACCACTATGGAAAGAGGAGTGCTGAGGCAGATCCTGAGCCTGGATTTAGGCGTTATGGAGGGATTGGTGGTGGCTTTGGAGGATTCAGCGGTGCTGGCCGCGTTCACCACTATGGAAAGAGGAGTGCTGAGGCAGATCCTGAGCCTGGATTAAGGCGTTATGGAGGGATTTATGGTGGCTTTGGAGGATTCAGCGGAGCTGGCCGCGTTCACCACTATGGAAAGAGGAGTGCTGAAGCAGATCCTGAGCCTGGATTTAGGCGTTTTGGTGGGATTGGTGGTGGCTTTGGAGGATTCAGCGGTGCTGGCCGCGTTCACCACTATGGAAAAAGAAGTGCTGAGGCAGATCCTGAGCCTGGATTTAGGCGTTATGGAGGGATTGGAGGAATAGGTGGTGGCTTTGGAGGACTTGGTCGTACCTTCGGTGGATATGGACGATAATTTTTTTTGTCTCAGCATCATTCTGATGAACTCTTATTGAAAAGTTCATAATAAAGCACATTTCTACAGCAGTTTATTTCAATGTTCCTTTAAGATACCCAACAATGCACATAAGAAACACTTATTTTAATCTGTGATATCTCTTTATAATTCTGCATATAATTGGCTCTGTCTTGAACCAGGGCAAACAAAGTAGAAATGAATAATTACAAGAATGAGAACTGAGGAAGACCTCTTAAGCAGAGGTTCATTGACTAATTTATAAGTGGTATGCAATACCATGAAGCAGATACGTAGTACACATTTGATCAGTCTATCAACCCTGAGGAAGTAGTTTTGAGGAGGTTAGTCACCCCAGTCTTGAGATGTTTTAAACTTCATAGTCTGGACCATTGTTGCAGGCTATGAAGGTGAGAATATCTCCAGGCTGAGGACTGTGGGAAAATCAAGCATTAATATGCCATTTTCCCACCAAATCCAGACGTGGGAGGATGGTATCATGAGAATCGTGGGTAGGCCATATCATGATACATATGCCTATACCTGACGTTGCCACATTCTTATACCAATTATAAATTATGAGTCTAATTTAGTGATGAAGCCTCTGTAGGTTAATTTATCACATCTATGAATTACTTAAGCTAAGCTAGATTTAGATATATAGTAATTTAGCTTAGTACCTATGATTACGTTTATCCCATCCAACACAAATTGGCAACAGTAGGCACTAGGGCCACTCACCAGCGTTCGCAGCCTACCCACGGCAATGACAATGAAATCGGGGAAAGGTTAAGATGGCAAGTAACAGAATGTCCCTTAGAGCTGGATTTTTTAAACCAGAGTGCCGTGTCTTCCTTTGCAGATGACACCCGAATCTGCATGACAGTGTCCACCATTGAAGCCACTGCAAGACTCCAAGTACACATAAACCAAATCTTTAAATGGGCTGCAGAAAACAATATGAAGTTCAATGATGAGAAATTTCAATTACTCCGATATGGAAAACGTGAGGAAATTAAACAAATTAAACAAATTCTAACCACACAATAGAGCGAAAAACTAATGTAAAAGACCTGGGAGTGATCATGTCAGAGGATCTCACCTTCAAGGACCATAACACTGTAGCAATCGTATCTGCTAGAAAAATGACAGGATGGATAATGAGAACCTTCAAAACCAGGGATGCCAAGCTCATGATGACACTTTTCAGGTCGCTTGTTCTATCTAGGCTGGAATATTGCTGCACACTAACTGCACCTTTCAAGGCAAGTGAAATTGCTGACCTAGAAAATGTGCAGAGAACCTTCACGGCACGCATAACTGCGATAAACCACCTCAATTACTGGGAACTCTTGAAGTTTCTAAACCTGTACTCCCTAGAACGCAGGCGGGAGAGATACATTATTATATACACTTGGAAAATCCTAGAGGGATTAGTACCAAACTTGCACACGAGAGTCACTCCCTACGAAAGCAAAAGACTCGGCAGACGATGTAACATCCCCCCAATGAAAAGCAGGGGTGCCACTAGCACGTTGAGAGACAACACAATAAGTGTCAGGGGCCCAAGACTGTTCAACTGCCTCCCAGCATACATAAAAGGGATTACCGATAGACCCCTAGCTGTCTTCAAGCAGGCACTGGACAGGCACCTAAAGTCGGTACCTGACCAGCCGGGCTGTGGTTCGTACGTTGGACTGCGTGCGGCCAGCAGTAACAGCCTGGTTCACCTAAAGTCGGTACCTGACCAGCCGGGCTGTGGTTCGTACGTTGGACTGCGTGCGGCCAGCAGTAACAGCCTGGTTGATCAGGCCCTGATCCACCATTAGGCCTGGTCACAGACCGGGCCGCGGGGGCTTTGACCCCCGGAACTCTCTCCAGGTAAACTCCAGGTAAGACAGCAAGTCATCACTCTTCCCACCCCAGCCGCAGTCAGCTTCCCTTCCCTGTCTCCATCACTACACTAGGAGTGTTAAGGGCGGGGCTGACTTTATATATCACGGACAAAATGATTCAGATCGAATCTGTCTCACACAAGTCATGCGGCCGAGACGTATTTTGAGAGACTTCCTTATTCGCACGAATTGCACTTGCCGTGGGACACGGAACCCCTCGATGCGTGACACACACAACGCACGCGAATGATCTCCCAAAGATTGGTAGTGGTATTGTCTCTTTGAGGAGCGGGGAAACAGCATCTAGGTCATTTGATAACTCGTTTTTTTTTCAGCACCACCGGGGTACCGGTGCCAGATATCATTTAATTAACAAATGCTAGCGTAACAATGCTGGGAATTAATGATTAATGAAAGGCTGGCGTTAGGTTACGTAAGATTCGTCGGGAAACAGGACATGTGTTTTCTGACGAGGGTCTTAATCATATAATGACCTGCCACTGGAGCTTTTGGTCATCTGTCCGAGGCCTTCCACTGGCTCACCGTTCCACACATATAAAAATTAAAATGAATGCTGGCGTACCGGGGTTGGATATCAGCATTTAGGAAACTGCTTACGTACTGGTACTGGGTATCATTTATTATTCTAACGATGTCTTAATGATCAGGGTTATCATCGTTTAAGAAACCGCTGTCTTACCAATGCTGGGTTTCACCACATTAAAAAACTATACATTTCTATAGGTTACTTTTAGTTGAGTCTTGTTCCTTTTATTAGTTAGTTTAATATCTTTATTATGCACCTCATACCCATCCTGAGGGCGATAGTCAAAAGATTACAGAGGTACATAAAGGGTCCAGGGACTGGGCCGCATAGTTTTGATATCAAAGGTAGTCTGGACTCTCACGCCGTCCATGAGAGGGTCCTGTCCAGCTCTGCCTCTGACTGAACAATCACCCAGGCAAACAATGTGAGATATTTTGGTTGGGCTATACAAAGGAAACACTGATTGTAAAATATATTCTGACGATTGCAACTCATTTCACAACTAACCCATGATTTGTAGAAGAATGTTTAGACGTTTCTCTGCGTCCAGGACCAATGCCTACCACAGTGTTGACGTACTGGTTCACATGCGTACCTTGCTGGTCACCTCAGAAGCGTATTTATTATTTCCAAATAACAATCTCTAATTGCTGTGACTTTTACGGCAATTGTTGGTAACGAAAGAAAGAAAGCAAAATATTTAAACTGAGGGGAAAAGCCAGTAGTAATTGGGGTTATGGTTGTTCGGACAGCCAGGAACCATTAGCGTGTTACTACCCGCACTACCATCTAGCGGACTGAGGCGAAACGCCAGTTCCTGGTGTCTGAGGTGATTTAATTTCTACTCCTGGTAGTATTAACCTTACCTGGTATGGGTTGAAGTTTGGAGAGTCACTTAACCTTTATTGGTGTGGGTTGAAGTTTGGAGAGTCATTTCACCTCCACTCTTCTCCTGATCAGGTAAGGTGATCTACTACGAGTATTTCTGGTCGTTGTTTTTTTTATTTTTATGGTTACCAGTAATGATTTTATGATTGCACACCACCCTTTGTCTTTCTTAAATGTTATACTTATGTTAGCCAGTTTTTCTTTATTATCAGCTGTGCTGCTGGCCTGGTCATCCAGCTTAGACGCCAGAAATATTGGAGCAAGATACTAGTTTATTGGACTTGGAGGATATTACGACTACTCCTCACCTATAGCATCATACTTGTGGCGCTACAACCAAGTAGTAACAGGAGATTCCAGAACACCGGATGATTACCACCACCCAGAATAACCTACACCATTTTTTCAAAAATCCGAAGACCATCCTGGACTTTACATACTCCTGCGCGCTGTATAACCCCTGTGGTTTAGCGCTTCTATTCTATTTTGATTATAATAATAATACATACTCCTGCCCTAACATCTTACCACAACTGCCATATTTTTTTGTATTCTTAATTTTAATTAAAAGGCTTGAAAATTTTATCTTCATTGTTCATCCTAGATTAGTTTATTTTTCCATTCTTTTTTTTTTTGATCAGGCGGAAGGCGTTTCCCTGACAAACCCAATGACAAAATTACGTAGAAAGTAAAGACCTCAAAAGGCTTAATGGTGAAATATATTACTGAGACTAGTGATCTTTGAGCAGGAATCCTCCATGTTGAAGGCCTCGGCTCCATGACCAAAGGATCCGCTGAGCAAGTCATCATATGACTAATACCAGTTTCAGGACGAATAAAATAACGTACTCTCCCCCAATGATGAACTTGCTCATTCTGACTCCTGTCATCCTCCACGAGCATGACAATCAAAAACTGCCGTGTTTTACCATTTTGTGTAGAATTATTGCCGAACCAGGAATTCTTGTCAGTGTTTGAATTAGTCACCTCGTCATTGGCACTTTCTACAAGAGGCCGAGGCTTTTTCCCTGTTACTTAAGAAATGGGTCTTCTCAGAATTCAAGAATGCAGTGTTATTATCTCAGAAAATGCAGAAGAAAAGGAAATTGATGAGTAACGCTAAATTTGCTGTAGCATCCCAGTGGAATTTTATTCGATTTCGCTAATCTAAAACTGCAACAGATCCGAAGACTTCGTTTAACCTCTTATCTCAACAGAAATAGCTAGCTATATTTATGGTAGATTGTTCGGCTGACAACCGAAGAAAAACGGGCTCAATTTCCTAGCTGAGCATGCTATGGAAATTACCTTTCACTTGCTGTACCTGCTTACCTAGCAGAAAACATGTACCTTAGTGTTACTTGAATGTTGTGGGGGTCGTTCTGGGTTGGTTGTTTCCTTAATGGAGTATAAAGCCTATCAAATACACGAAGGTCAATGAGGCTGCGTGTCATCTATTCACCAGTTAAGAATACTCTAATTCCTAGCATGGATTTAACTATACATTATATAGATACTGGCTTTGCCATGAGCCTAGATAGAATAACAGCTTTTAGCGTGTAAACTGAAGTGTTAAGATAATCTGCTCTTTAGGAACATCCTCAAGTAGTTAGCGATTTGTTGAGGAATTTCCTGGTTTAGCGTTTCTTTTTATTATAATAATGAGGAATTTCTTACTTTAAAAATGTAAATACTACAACCTGCTGTGAATTCAGATCACCGTCTTCAGAAGCGCCGTAAAAAAATATATATATAACAGCCAGACAGTATTTCTACTAGTATACGAGGACATTCTCGGAATAAACGCTAAATTTAAACACTGGAGAGAAACACGCAGTTCAAGTTTCGCTTGAGATGTGAAGCTCAAGTTCCCGTACGTATACTTTGTTATGGGACTCTAAAACACTCAAGTTCCCGTACGTATACTTTGTTATGGGACTCTAAAACACTCAAGTTCCCGTACGTATACTTTGTTATGGGACTCTAAAACACTCAAGTTCCCGTACGTATACTTTGTTATGGGACTCTAAAACACTCAAGTTCCCGTACGTATACTTTGTTATGGGACTCTAAAACACTCAAGTTCCCGTACGTATACTTTGTTATGGGACTCTAAAACAGACTTATCATTAAGGAATCGATGCGTTCGCTGACCCAGATTTTAACCATAGTACTTGTTCGTTTCTAACGAGCAAAACAGCTCGTTATGAGCTGTTTTGTGAACAGTGAAAAAAAAAATCTATTGGATCTTCACGTTAAGCGCTAAATCTGTGTGGCCCTTTAACCTCAAGAAGTGGTGGAGGCTCGAACCTCCGTCCGCTAAATGAGGCCAGATAGACTTGCTGCCTAGGCTGCCAGGATTTTTCCTCTTCAGACCCGCCGAGTTTAGCGCTTCCTCCTAAATATAATAAAAATATTAACAAATGCATAACAAAAGTATTTATCCATCACAATGAATAACAATTTACTATAATTTACAGGTTAACACTAGGTACCCACTTAATGCTGGACCAGTAGGGACAACACATGCCCAAAAATCTCCACCCGCCCCAGTCTCAGACCCGGGTACCTCGGTTGAGCCAGTATATTGACGGACTTAAGTTCACACAACAACAAAGGTAAAAACTCGAGGATTACAACCTTTTGGCAGCCACTCGCCGCGGTTTTTGTCTTACGTAAACATTATACCTCCAAGTTTGTGAGTTATTACTATATATATATTTGTTTAATTAACCGATTATTGTTACCTGCTTCCTGTTTAGGAACAAAATTATTATGATTATTATTATTATTATTATTATTATTATTACATTCATATGGAAGTGATAAATACGTAGGGGCCATACAGCGCCTGGGAAACAAAGTAATTTGATCCGTACGCTTTTAGCGGTTTCTTATGGATATATTATGGATATATTCACACACTGAGGTCCGTGGTTCGATCCCCGGTACGGGTAGGAACATTAGGACGTATTTCCTTAAGACACCTGCTCTCCATGTTCACCTAGCATCAAAATATGTACCTGGGTGTTAGTCGACTGGTGTGGGTCGCATCCTGGGGATAAAATTAACATAATTTACCCGAAATTCTCTGCATAACAAGAGGCTTTCAATATAGTAGTATGTCTAAGGACCCTAATGGGTTATCCTAGGTTTTCTACACATATGCTGCTATATATGATAAGCTATGTAACTGTATTTGTGTATACCTGAATAAACTTACTTATATACCTTGTACATGTACATGTAGAAATTATTATTATTATTATTATTATTATTATTATTATTATTATTATTATGATACTAATAATAAGGAAACCCAGTTTGATCAAGAGCCCTTCACTAGTATCAAGGCATTTCCTGCTGACCAGACTGTTATTAAAGTATAAAAACTGCCTCTCCCTGGCCAAGCTTATATCAACAACGTCAACACGAGACCTTGGAGGAAGAATTAAAGAAAAAGTGTTAGCAAAGGGGAATGCGATCACAGGTGTCAAGTGACTTTAGAATGTCGGGGCGGAGTGTTAACCTTTTTGAGTTGGTAAAATGACACGCGGAAAAATGTAGACCTTTATTAGGGAGACTTTTCGTCTACGTGAGATTTGATGATCTTGGTTTTTGGTGGGGAAGTAGAGACATATTAGAAGGGTATCCTACTGGTGCACATGTCTTACTCATCTACTGGTAGGTATTGTATAGAATTTTCATTATTATATAGACATACACTGATCAATATGTCAGTAACACTATACTTCTTCCACCATAAGGAAGAAAGCCGTGGGTTTCCGTACACCAGGACTTTACTAACTGGCTTATGCGAAACGCTCGATCTCCATCTCAACTTTTTGGGGTTTATGTGAATTTTTCAGAAGAAATTAGAAAATGGGTCAAATGGTTTTAGTATCTTTGATCTGCTTTTTTGTTTTTTTGTGATTTAAAAATTCAGGGTTGAGGATCTTCAATATATATCCACATTATTTCAATAAGAATGGCAAGATATCCAAAATTCGGAACTGTCTAGAAAGAAAGAGCAATCAATTCTATCAAGAAAGCAGAGTATCTCTTGTAAACACACAGATAACAATTAAATACTGTTTACTTTGCTTCATTAGTTTAGACTATTAACTTTAACTTTCTTGGTTCATTGCCGAAATAAGAACAAAGAACAGTAGGCTTTATTATATAAATAGTTTAAGAAAACGACAAATTGTATGAAACACTTGTGCAACATTTGAGTCATATAGTCAACCAGTGGCTTCATCAGTCCAATACAGAGAACGGTGGAAGATGAAAAGGAGTTTGAAGTAACCAGTCCCTCAGCCGGGAGATGGTGTATTCAGTCCATCAATCATGTTAACTTATTGGCCCATGTTAGGTAGTATATGTAACGTGTCGCCGCAAGATAACTCTGTTCTGGCGAATATTGCAGCAGAAGCTGGGCAGGTACAACACCCCCACCCAACATACACCCGTCCAACTTATGTGTAATGCGTTGCTAGACTATTAGTGATTAGGAAAACACGTGACTTTAGAGTAGAAAGTGATTGATTGTCTGAATGATAAAATGATTTTGTGATGGGATATATATATATATATATATATATATATATATATATATATATATATATATAACACATCGGCCGTCTCCCACCAAGGCAGGGTGGCCCGAAAAAGAAAAACTTTCGTCATCATTCACTCCATCACTGTCTTGCCAGAGGCGTGCTTACACTACAATTATAAAACTGCAACATTAACACCCCTCCTTCAGAGTGCCGGCACTGTACTTCCCATCTCCAGAACTCAAGTCCGGCCTGCCGGTTTCCCTGAATCCCTTCATAAATGTTACCTTGCTCACACTCCAACAGCACGTCAAGTCCTGAAAAACATTTTTCTCCATTCGCTCCTATCTAACACGCTCATCTATGCTTGCTGGAATTCCAAGCCCCTCGCACACAAAACCACCTTTACCCCCTCCCTCCAACCTTTCCTAGGCCGACCTCTACACCGCCTTCCCTCCACTACAGATTTATACACTCTCGAAGTCATTCTATTTCGTTCCAGCCTCTCTACATGTCCGAACCACCTTAACAACCCCTCCTCAGCCCTCTGGATAATAAATAGTTTTGGCAATCCCGTATCTCCTAATTTCCAAACTACGAATTCTCTGCATTATATTCACACCACACATTACCCTCAGACATGACATCTACACTGCCTCCAGCCTTCTCCTTGTTGCAACATTCACCACCCATGTCTCACACCCATACAAGAGTGTTGGTATAACTATACTCTCATACATTCCCCTCTTTGCTTTCATGGATAAAGTTCTTTGTCTCAGACTCCTCAGTGCACCACTCACCTTTTCCCCCTCATTAATTATGATTCACCTCATCTTTCATAGACCCATCTGCTGACATGTCCACTCCTAAATATCTGAATACATTCACCTCCTCCATACTCTCTCCCTCCAACCTGATATCTAATCTTTCGTTACCTATTTTTTTTTTTGTTATCCTCATCACCTTACTCTTTCATATATTCACTTTTAATTTTCTTTTACATACCCTACCAAACTCGTCCACCAACCTAAAATTTGGAGTATACACGTTACTTGTTCTAAAGTTTTAAGAGTTATAGACGAATTTATAATAATGCTGATATACAATAAATTACGTTTTCATTAATAAAAATTCCCAGATTTTTAGCATTTTTGAAGAAAATTCCCAAATACCTACTTGTCAAAAATTGGCCTCAAACTTCCCAGAGTTTGGTAATTTTTTACAAAGTAAGCAACACATATATATCCTGTGACACAAAGGGTTCGTTAATGGGATTTAGAAACCTATAGATTACACGAGGACGTAACTTTCAACACCACTCAAGAATATTTTTATCCCTAAATTAGGGACTAAATTAAATTCTCTGCAAGTATACACAGAGGGAAATATACCCCTTACTGTATATACCCTATACACTAATTTTTAAAATCTTTGTAGTCATAGAAACCTTTTTTTGAAACAAATTACATGAAACAAATAAGAAAGCTGTTGCTAAATATAAATTTAGAAACTACTTTCTGTTATTAAAATATTTTATTGTAATCGTATAGTATAGTCATAACAGAAAACATTAAAAACTAACAGATCATATCTACCTTCTTCCTGACGCTCATTAAAACCAACTACAATAAAAAAAAACGCATTTAACAACTTAAATAACGTTACAGATGAGTTGAACAAACTCCGAGACAGTGTGACTGAAGCGAGAACTTCGAGTAGCTTTGAGCCCCTGGTTATGAATTCATTACCATCCATTATAGTATTGCCTAATGCCTTTGTGATATGCAATGTACATAATCACTGATACAGTATAAGAAATTAAAGGACTGGAGTGTGTGCACCGCTACACATGACATGAGAGGCCTTACGCAACCTACATTCAGATGAGTTGTGTTTTTTTGTACCACACGTGACATCAGTTGTATGTACATATACGTGACATCAGTTGTACGTACATATACGTGACATCAGTTGTATGTACATATACGTGACATCAGTTGTATGTACATATATCGTGACCCACGAGTGCAAAATTTCAAATGCACTTCGCTGTGGAGGTCATTATTAAGCCTTATAAACGGTGTATTACACTATATAGCAAATTGCAATTGCAATTGTTTTGTACTCCATAGCAACAATATCCCGCACAAGGGAGACTGAAACTTAGCAACAATATCCCGCACAAGGGAGACTGAAACTTAGCAACAATAACCTCACAAGGGAGACTGAAACTTAGCAACAATAACCTCACAAGGGAGAATGAAACTTAGCAACAATAACCCTCACAAGGGAGACTGAAACTTAGCAACAATAACCTCACAAGGGAGACTGAAACTTAGCAACAATGACCTCACAAGGGAGACTGAAACTTAGCAACAATAACCTCACAAGGGAGAATGAAACTTAGCAACAATAACCTCACAAGGGAGAATGAAACTTAGCAACAATAACCTCACAAGGGAGACTGAAACTTAGCAACAATGACCTCACAAGGGAGACTGAAACTTAGCAACAATGACCTCACAAGGGAGACTGAAACTTAGCAACAATAACCTCACAAGGGAGACTGAAACTTAGTAACAATAACCTCACAAGGAGACTGAAACTTAGCAACAATAACCCTCACAAGGGAGACTGAAACTTACGACGACGTTTCTGTCCGACTTGTACCATTAACTAGCTACACCAGCCACGGTACTATGCCTTTTTATTTATATATTTTTTTGTTGTATGTCCAGTGGTTATCCATGTATATATGTATACCAGCCCTTAGAAACAAAGCAGATTCTCTGTGGAAAAAAAAAATATTTCTATTAGGAAGGTGTTCGATAGACACCCTGTCCAAGAGTTTGTATAAGTGTGACTGATAGATAAAAAATATATATAAAAATCTCTTTCGTTAGGTGGACGTTTCGACCACCTAACGAACACCCTTATATGCAACAACGCTTTAAATAGTTTATTTTTATTAACTTGAGAAATGTCTTTGAGAATTTCATGCCGAATTTGGATTTTTTTGCTGATCCTGTTGGGAGATGTGCAGCACCGGCGGTATCAACACTGACATACTCATATACCCAGAAAGATCTATGTCTCTCAGTGTTGTATATATACTGACGGTTTAATCCTTATTTTTCGGGAGATAAATATTCTCGACTGGTGGTGAAGAGATTGACATGCAGATTGATGACCCTTGTGTAATTACACAGCCTATCGATTATAATCGATAGGCTTTAAGCCCAAATAACCAACCAATTAATCCTGGCGACAAGGATATACACCAAGAGGTGTATGTCTCTCAGTCTATATACGCTATTTTAAGGTTAAACTATTCTTGATTAGTGATGAATAGGTTGCATATTGCCTTGATGACTCTCGTAAAGCCGATAGGCTTTAAACTCAATTAGCCAACCAACCAATCCTGGCATAAGGAATCACCTAGGACGAAGAAATATGATGGTAATTAATGAAGTGTTTAACACTCAGTAAACAAGAACTTGAGTGTTAGTTGACTACTATAGGTAGCATCTTACGAAGGCAGTCCTCGTACACTGCTGCCCCTCTTCACCTAGCAGTAAATAATGCCCTTTGTATTAGTCGACTAGTGTGGGTTACATCCTTCACAAACCTTCTAACACTTGCTGCTTCTGTTTACCTAGCAATAAAAAGTACCTTGATGTTAGTCGACTGTTTTGGATACCATCCTGGGCAGGGCGAGACGTATACACAAGTTCGGATACGCCTCCTGCTGGTGATTGTGTCCACCTAGTAGTCAATAGGTATCGTTTCGTTTGTCGGGTGTTAGTCGATTATTAGGTCTCATCCTGGGAAAATCTCCATATACTTGTTACCCTGCTGGCTCTAGCATTAGATAGTTTGGAGTTAGTCGAGTGTTGTGATCTAAATCATAGGAAGGAAGGTGGTAGAGTACCTTAGACAGGATTATGCTTTGACATGAACTAAGGTAGGATAACAGCCATTACCTTGTAAATTAATGACGGTTTACATTTCAGACCTACTTATGTATATATTTACATATTTTGTTTACCATTTTTTTCCTTTTCATGGAGATACGTTGATGATTGTGACGATATTGATCCATAAAATCGGAATACCTTCCAGTCCTCAGGGTCTGTATTTCTTACGGTTTTAACTCTTCCTATGCAAAAATAACTAAATGGTTATAATCAAAACCATAATTTTTAAAGAGGTAGACCGATAAGCCAGCGGAAGGCCTCGGTCAGATGACCAAAAGCTCCAGTGGCGGGTCATCATATGACTAAGACCTGCGTCAGGAAACACTTGTCCTGTTTCCTGACAAAACTTACCTAATTTATGTACAATAATAACAATACATAATTTTTATCATTGGACATATCACCCGTCAAGTGTGAGTATTTTTTGTACACTGATTTCGTCAAAAAGGAAAATGAGTGTTGAATATTAAACAAAGAATGAACTTATAATATTTTTAATCTGTTTTGGGTGGAAAAGCTGTGTGCTCAGTTTGCAATGCTACATAGCTGGGTTACAAGTATCTTTGGCAGGTTAAATCACCACCACCAGATGTAGACCAAACGAAATGTAAACTTTGCCAGATGGACTATTGTCACACCCTGCGTCATTATGTACTGGAGTGCGACAAAATTAATGAATTCAGAGACAACTCATTCAGAAATATTCAAGATATGTCAAAGTATTTTATCCATAGTGGTAAATTACAAACTATTCTGGAAAAATCCCCTGACTTTGTTCACTGTAAATAAAGCTAATATTTTCATTACTAACTCATTGCAATTGTGATCAGGTGTTGACGTGTAACTTGTTCATCTGTCAAAACAGAGGTACATAATGGACCCAGTCTATGGACCCATTATGTACCTCTTGTCAGGTGTAGACGTGTGAATGGTTCATTACCTTTGTAACTTGTAACTTTGTAACTATCCAGTCCCTGGACCCATTATGTACCTCTGTAATCTTTTTGACTATCGCCCACAGGATGGGTATGGGGTGCATAATAAAGATATTAAACTCAACTACATACATTAAAGACTTCAAAAAAACTGTTTTTAGGGAGAAAATATGAAAGCGAATATATGAACTATAGTACAGTGTACAGAAAAAGAATCTCCATAGCTTTGATTGCATCTATAAAGCTGAGCACGTACCATATATACCGACCACCTCATATATGCATCTCCACTACCTTAGTTGTTTCTTTATTTCGACTACAGAAACGTGTTAAGATAAAAGTCTCGTCAATGAGGAACTATTACACATGTCTTGTTCTACCCTAGTGAAATAAATCCGAAAAATGTTGCATGTGGTCAATAAATGTGCAAGTGGTCAATAATTAAACAATGACCGACGCAACTGTGTTCAACTCAACTAGAGGAAAAAAAAAAAAAAGCATGGACAGTTGGAAGCTGATTACAAATTTTTAATCAGACTACACCCGAGTAACTTAATATGAATATAATATTACTTTATTTGAAAAAAAATCTTGAATTTTATGGGAACTGAAAGCAGAGAAAAAGTTTTTGTTTTAACCTTAATAAATGTATATTAATTTTTTTCCAAAACCTTAATGATGAAAAAAAAAAAAATATTGACATTAAGGGGAGATTTACTAGTCATGAAAAAATTATTCTTTTTCTCCCCTCTGGTAGTTAATATGCAGTTCAGTTACTTGCCAACTATGCAGAAAATTATATATTGCTGACTCGATGACTTCGAACCTGTCAAAGCTTACCTGTCAAAGCTTACCTGTCATTGCTCACCTCACTTTTCTTATTTAATGATGACAAAGCTCCATCTGAGATCTATCTCGAGAGTATTATTGACCTTCAGTAAGATCCATTTCTTGTTTTTATGCCTCTTAATGAACAGACTTTTCCAAATATCAAGGCTGATATTCGAAAGATCTGGGTGGGATTTGGATTAAAATTCATGTATATAAGTAAACATTTGAAAAAAAATACCACAGTGAAAGTAGGAAATAAAACCTGAGGTCTTTCACTTGTTTACACACATGTCTTGAGATGTGTGTGTGTGTGTGTGTAAGCACATGACAGCGCGTGCTTACACACATGTCTTGAGATATGTGTGTGTAAGCACATGACAGCGCTCAGGTTTTATTTCCTATCATCACTGTGGTATTTTTTTCATATTTGCAATCATGCATTTTAATGTGATTTCTACCATGAGTAAACATATGTGTAACGAAATTCTGATAATCAACCACAGATGTGTAATGACCGTTGACCACCCTGCAGTAATGATCACCTTGCAGCGATGATCACCTTGCAGTAATGATCACCTTGCAACAATTATCACCTTGCAACACTGAGCACCTTACAGTAATGACTACCTTGCAATAATGACCACCTTACAAGAGTGGAGATGATTCTTGAATTCGGTTGTCTGACGCACATTAATGTTTGCTATTCTTCACGTTGAATGAAAACATTCATTGGTGATGAAGGATTATTCATAGAGAAATTGGAGTTACTCTCCCCTTCCTTGGATCAACCCTGATTACCTCCCATTCCATAGACGCAACACGACCCTACAAGTTTAGGATTTCCCCGTGAATATAGTAGTAAAATTTCTCGCACACTCAAAAATGCAAGTACATCAATTGAGTCGTCGATGAGTAGAACAATATACCTAGTGGGGTCATTGAGGTAACTTCAAAAATAAGTTATACTATTACATGAGTGAGAGGGGTGGGATTTGCACATCATTGGTTAGTGGGGCTACCAAAGCTAATTCCGTGGATGGCCATGAGAACTTGTTGGACAAATATTTCTTTTAAGGGGTTGGATTTGAGAAAGTCCTGCCTAGTATGGGCCGGGTTGGATTTGAGAAAGTCCTGCCTAGTATGGGCCGGGTTGGATTTGAGAAAGTCCTGCCTAGTATGGGCCGGGTTGGATTTGAGAAAGTCCTGCCTAGTATGGGCCGGGTTGGATTTGAGAAAGTCCTGCCTAGTATGGGCCGGGTTGGATTTGAGAAAGTCCTGCCTAGTATGGGCCGCGTTGGATTTGAGAAAGTCCTACCTAGTATGGGCCGGGTTGGATTTGAGAAAGTCCTGCCTAGTATGGGCCGGTAGACCTGACACAGTGATCCTCCACTGTTATATTTTAAAGCTTTTATCAATAATTCTACTAAAGCTAGAATTAACAAAGTGTTGCATGCAGTACTATTGTGTGGCCTCTTTCAGCTACAAAATGCCACATAATTAGGTGCAATGATGTTGGTTGGTTGGTTTGGTTTGTTGGACTTGAAGCTGCAACACGAGGGTCATTAAATACCCAATGTTCAATAAATGATAATCACAAAATTAATTTTAAATGTATATAAACACAGCCGGGCTGTGGTTCGTACGTCAGTCTACGTGAGTCAAGCAGTAAAGCCTGGTTGATCAAGCCCTGATGCACCGTGAGGCCTGGTCACAGACCGGGCCGCGGGGGCGTTGATCCCCAAAACCCTCTCCAGGTATACTCCAGGTATACACTGGAGTTTCATCTATTTTCCTACTTATTTCTGAAACATATATATATATATATATATATATATATATATATATATATATATATATATATATATATATATATATATATATATACGTATATATGTAAGCTCAAGGAGAAGCTTTGATAGTAATGACAGCCTTATAATCAAAGCAATTACAGTTACTTTCCCTTCATCTGATCAAACCTGATTTCCTCCTATTCTCAAGGAACTGTATTATTATTATTATTATTATTATTATTATTATTATTATTATTATTATTATTATTATTATAGTTAAGTTGGCTCTCGTGGGAAAATAAATGCTCCTTGGTGGTGTAGAAGGCAGCGCTGGCTGGGTGGCGGCAGCAGGTGTGGACCCTGTGTTATTATTAACGATATCATCCAAGTTGGATACGCCACACTGTGTGGGTAACCTGATCTAGACGATATTTTGCAAGCTGAGAGTAAGAGTTAACTGTTTACCTAGCACACTCGTCACGCAGGATAGTTTTCCTTTCATACCAACCCCTTCCTCACGCAGGATGGTTTTCTCATACCCCTCTATGATGATTTTCCTGTCATAAATTATCACGCAAGATGGTTTTTCCTGTCATAATTATTCACGCAGGATGGTTTTCCTGCCATATTCAAGGAGGATGTTTTTCCTTGTCATACTTCATCACACAGGATGGCATTCCTGTCACGCATCATCACAGGATTATTTTGCACACACGAGGTAGTGTCAGTGTGAGCCTTGAGACCTCAGCAGTGCCATGAGGATATAGTCAACGCTAAACGGTGTCCCAATTAAAAGTTTGTTCTGTCTCATTTCCTCACAAACCAACGTAATCAATAACTTGTGTTCAGACCACTGTGGTTGACGCGGTATAATACCCTACTGGCAACAGACATGTACCGAGAACTGTTTCTGTATATATATATATATATATATATATATATATATATATTCATTTTTTTTTTCAACGCACCGGCCGTATCCCACCGAGGCAGGATGGGGGTTACTAGCCCCTTGCTCCCGGCATTTTAGTCGCCTCTTACGAAACGCATGGCTTACAGAGGAAAAATTCTGTTCCACCTCCCCATGGAGATAAGAGGAAATAAAGAACAAGAACTATTAAGAAAATTGAAGAAAGACCAAATAGGTGTTTTATATATATATATATATATATATATATATATATATATATATATATATATATATATATATATATATATATATATATATATATACCCAAGACGAGGATGTGTGATGTCACCGTGGTTGTTCAATATATTTATAGATGGGGTTGTAAGAGAAGTGAATCCGAGGGTCTTGGCAAGAGGTGTGGGGTTAAAAGATAAAGAATCAAATACAAAGTGGGAGTTGTCACAGTTGCTTTTTGCTGATGACACTGTGCTTTTGGGAGAGTCTGAAGAGAAGTTGCAGAAGTTGGTGGATGAATTTGGTAGGGTATGTAAAAGAAGAAAATTGAAAGTGAATATAGGAAAGAGTAAGGTGATGAGGATAACAAAAAGATTAGGTGACGAAAGATTGGATATAAGATTGGAGGGAGAGAGTATGGAGGAGGTGAATGTATTCAGATATTTAGGAGTGGACATGTCAGCAGATGGATCTATGAAGGATGAGGTGAATCATGGAATTGATGAGGGGAAAAGGGTGAGTGGTGCACTTCGGAGTCTGAACACGAGGCAGGGTGGCAACCGAGGCAGGGTGGCCACCGAGGCAGGGTGGCCACCGAGGCGGGGTGGCCACCGAGGCAGGGTGGCCACCGAGGCAGGGTGGCCACCGAGGCAGGGTGGCCACCGAGGCAGGGTGGCCACCGAGGCGGGGTGGCCACCGAGGCAGGGTGGCCCAAAAGGAAAAACGAAAGTTTCTCCTTTTACATTTAGTAATATATACAGGAGAAGTGGTTACTAGCCCCTTGCTCCCAGCATTTTAGTCGCCTCTTAAGACACGCATAGCTTAGGGAGGAAGAATTCTGTTCCACTTCCCCATGGACAGAGGAAATAAGAACAAGAACTAGTAAGAAAATAGAAGAAACCCAGAGGGGTGTGTATACATATGCTTGTACATGAATGTGTAGTGTGACCTAAGTGTAAGTAGAAGTAGCAAGACATACCTGAAATCTTGCATGTTATGAGACAGATAAAATAGACACCAGCAATCCTACCATCATGCAAAACAATTACAGGCTTTCGTTTTACACTCTCTTGGCAGGACGATAGAACCTTCCTGGTTGGTTGCTGTCTACCAACCTACTACCTATAATATATATATAATATATATATATATATATATATATATATATATATATATATATATATATATATATATATATATATATATATATATATATATTTGGTAGATCAAAAATAGTCTCCACTTGAAGCTAACACATTTTTGTTATAAATCGCAAATACGAGCCTAAAATACGAATGTGTATACATAAATCTTACCAGAAAATATGAGAGTGGGGCGAGGTTACAGGTGAAACTGTCAAGACTGAGCAAATGTGGATCATAGATGCAGAACTCTTTTGTCCCCGTTTTTCACACCAATTTCTAGTAAAGACTACGAGGCGTCAATGACAGGCTGTTTCTTTGTTCTTCAAATAGCCATAAGTACCAAAGTTGCCAATACGATCAAGGTTTCACTACCACAGGAGGAAAAGAAGGTTTCCAAATAGCAAGGACTGACTTATATATATATATATATATATATATATATATATATATATATATATATATATATATATATATATATATATATATATATATATATAAAAACACTTATTTTTAGTATTAGTATTGTTTAATGCAAGTAATATAATGTTTTTTAGCCTGTACATGATGCTATCCAAGGTATATACTATATACACCGAGAGGTGTATGTCTCTCAGAGCACTTAAACTGAGAGCTTGCTTTAATTCCTAGTTAAGGGATTAAAGAATTCTTAACCGGATGAATATGTGACATGAAACCTAAATGACCCTCGTGTAGTTTTTTTTTTTTTTTTTTTTTTTTTATATATTTTATTGAAATCTGCGTATACAAACATCATGACATAGATATTACCTTTTACATAAGAATTTCCCAATACCAAAACAACTACAAGCAACTTCCCCACACCAAATGCTTAGTACCAAATATAATATTACATCACACTCCATGGTTCCTTCCTTTTCGCTATAACAGACGAATATATACCAACCAATCAATAAGTTCTACGTGAACGCTTCAAGGCACACCAGAAACAACTACAATCTCATCCTTTTTATATTTTGGCTTCGTGACAAATTAACGTTACTCAGTGACAAGATTCAATCTTTGTAGACATTACCTTGGTTCAATATATACATGTCTGACAAATCTGAAAATTTGCTCAACCTTTCGGGTCAAATGTAAATGTGTATCGTCGTCCCATTTAACATTAATGATGTTCTATCAATGTTAAAAAAAAAAAAAAAAAAAAAAAAAAAAAAAAAAAAAAAAAAAAAAAAAAAAAAAAAAAAAAAAAAAAAAAAAAAAAAAAAAAAAAAAAAAAAAAAAAAAAAAAAAAAAAAAAAAAAAAAAAAAAAAAAAAAAAAAAAAAAAAAAAAAAAAAAAAAAAAAAAAAAAAAAAAAAAAAAAAAAAAAAAATCACTAAACCCTTCGGTAATGTTTTCTGCTATCCATTTCAAAATAGTACTGTGGAAAATTTGCTGTAATTTTCCTATAATTAGTAATGTGTATGTGAGGTGTTAATATAATGTAATGTAAATATGAAGTATTAATGGTAGTCATAAATTACCAATGATTACGAATGATTGCTTCCACCTGAGTGAGGGAGGAGGGTTGTGTAGATGGCAGTGTTGGCGAGACAGGTGTGCAAGGTTGATTGCTGGTCGTCTCTGCTCTTTATTTGACCCAAGAGAAGAGGTTATGAAAAGAAAAACTGAATCTGATGAGTAATGCCCAGGTAGCCGTCTTGAGTAGTAGTGTTGGCTCTCTCAAGGAATTGAAAATCGGCCGAATCTTAAAATGAAATTAATTAATGTGTAATAGAAGCTGTGTCGTCAGAAATTGATGAAATTCGCACATGTAATGTACGCCTTCCAGTGTATTAATTTTCACTACAGGTATGTTAATGTATATTGGCCAATCTAAATTGCTTACCGAAAGGGTTTTGAAAAGTTGTATGCTTCTTAAATGAAATTAGTAAATTCTTATGTATTTTCATGTCTTGAATCCAAATATCACCTTGAAAAATGCTTATGGGCTTTAAAGATACAAGACATTCATTGGTTATTCTGGGTTTCTAACCCTCCGGGGTTAAAAATCCGAACAAAATCTTATCTCACCTATGTGCGGGTTATAACCGGCACATAGGTGTCTCGTGCCCCTTCACCAGCGTCCAGTCACTCCCTTGAAAGATTTGTTTCCCCTTAAGTTGTAACGTTTTCTTTAATGCCATTATTTTTCGTTTTCTCTAGTGTCAGTTTGCTGTATAACCCCTGTGGTTTAGCGCTTCTTTTGATTATAATAATAATAATAGTGTCAGCTTGAAGTGTAGGTGATGTAAATAGTTTCGGGAAACTGACAAGTTAGTAATAATATATAATAATATCTTTATTTACTGCAAGAACATGTACAAGGTATACAGTCGTAGCTGACATCAATGACATACTACTATATAGAAAGCCCCCTGTTATGCTGAGCATTTCTGGCAAATTAAATAAAAAATTCCCAAGATGCGACCCACACCAGTCTACTAACACCCATTACTTTATTCAGGTATACACAAATAGTTACATAGATTATTATACATAGCATATATGTAGAGAACCCAGGATAACCCAAAAAAGTCAGTGACTTATTTTCATTGAGGTCCATTAATACTGATGGGTGAACATAGACAACCGGTGTAAGAAAACACGCCCGATGTTTCTACCCTCGCCGGGAATCGAACCTGGACACTCACCGTGTGAAGCGAGAACTTTTGCCACCATACAAATACAATTACATAAATTATTATACATAGCAGCATGTGTGTAGAGAATCTAGGATAACCCAAAAAACGTAGTAACTTATTTCCATTGGGGTCCTTTTAATACCTTATTATACTACAAAGGAGATAATTTGGGCTGGTGGCAAAAAGCTTTCGCTTCACACGGTGAGTATCCGGGTTCGATTCCCGGCGAAGGGGTGGAAACATCGGACTTGTTTCCTTACATCGGTTGTCTATGTTCACCCATCAGTAAAACGCGTACCTGGGAGTTAGTGGACTGGTGTGGGTCGCATCCTGGGACAAAACTGACCTAATCTGCGGGAAATGCTCAGCATAACAAGCGGCTTTCTGTATAGTAGTATGTCATTGATGTCAGCTATGGTCTGTATACCTTGTACATGTACGTGTAGTAAATAGATATTAAAATGAACTATTTATAATCAAAATAATTCTCCCTTTCTATCGCTACATTCATTATGCAGCTTTTGGCTCTTCTTTGGAAACCTTTTAGCCAGCCAGTGGCTTCTTCAGTCCAATTCAGAGAAGAACTTTGGAAGATAAGGAGGAGTTTGAGATAATTAGTCCCTCAGTCTGGAGTCTGTCTTCAGTCCATCTGTTATGTTTGATAATTTATGTAACTGATAATTTATGTAACTGATAATTTATGTAACTGATAATTTATGTAACTGATAATTTATGTAACTGATAATTTATGTAACTGATAATTTATGTAACTGATAATTTATGTAACTGATAATTTATGTAACTGATAATTTATGTAACTGATAATTTATGTAACGTAACTGATAATTTATGCAACTGATAATTTATGTAACTGATAATTTATGTAACTGATAATTTATGTAACTGATAATTTATGTAACTGATAATTGTGTACCTATACGGGAATAAACTTAATTACTTAATCAGTCTTTGTTTGTACAATTCTCAAAATTGATGGACTCAACACACTCCAGAGGGACTGATTACCTCAAACTACTCCTCACCTTCCATCGTTCTTCTCTGAATTGGACTGAACAAGCCATTGGTTGGCGAAACGTTTCCGCAAAGTGTTAGAGTTGCGTTGCAGCTCCAGGTTAACTCAAGGATGCTTAATTAACGATTCGCAGACGGGCGAAATTTACAACCATTGTCTCCCCGTCCACAACAGGATTCGAACCTGCACACACTGCATCAGGGTACGCAGCACTTTTGTCACAGCCATATCCCTGGGGGTCTGGCTGAGGTAGATGGCTGGCATGGGTCTGGCTGAGATGGCTGGTTGGCAGAGGTCTGGCTGGGATGGTTGGCTGGGATGGTTGGCTGGCAGTGGTCTGGCTTTCTGGAAGGCGTCTGGCTAGTGTGCATGGCAAGGGTTTGGCTGGGGTGGCTGATTGGCATGGGTCTGGCGGGGGTCTGTCTGGCTAGGATGTCTGCGGGGTGGCTGGCTAGCAGGGGTCTGGCGGGGGCGGCTGGCTGGGGTGGCTGGTTTGGAGGGGTCTGGCTGGTAGGGGTCTGGCTAGGATCGCTGCGGGGTGGCTGGCTGCCAGGGGTCTGACTGACTGGCAGTGGTCTGGCTGGGGTGGCAGGCAGGCAGGCGTCTTGTCTGGCTGAGGTGGTTGGCCGGGAGCAGGAGTTTGGCTGGGGTGACTGGCTGGCAGTGGTTTGGCTGGTTGGCAGGGGTCTGGCTGGAGCAACTGGCTGGCAAGGGTCTGACTGGAGTGGCTGGCTGCCAGTGGTCTGGCTAGGGTGGCTGGCTGCCAGTGGTCTGGCTAGGGTGGCGGGCTGGCAGGGGTCTGGCTGGCAGGGGTGGCTCGCTGGCAGGAGTCTGGCTGGCAGAGGTCTGACTAGGGTGGCTGGCTGGCAGAAGTCTGGTTGGCAGGGGTTTTGCTGGAGTGGCTGGCTGGTAGGGGGTCTGGCTGGGGTGGCTAACTGGCAGGGGTGGCTTGCTGGCTGGCAGGAGTGTGGCAGGCAGGGGTCTGGCTGGGGTGGTTGGCTGGCAGGAGTCTGGCTGGGATGGCTGGCCGCCAGGGCTCTGGTTGGGGTGGCTTCCTGGCAGGGGTTTGGCGGGGTGGCTAGCTGGCAGGGGTCTGGTTGAAGTGGCTGGCTGGAAAGGGGTCTGGCTGGAGTAGCTGGCTTGGGAGGTCTGGCTGGCAGGGGTTTGGCTGAGGTGGCTGGCTGCCAAGGGTTTGGTTGGGGTGGCAGGCAGGGGTCTGGTGGGGGTAGGTGGCTGGCTGGCAGAAGTCTGGCTGGGGTGGCTGGCTGGCTGGCAGCAGTCTGGCTAAGTGGGTGGTTTCCTCAGGCGAAGTCTCTCGGGTGGCTGGCTGGCTGGCAGAAGTCTGGCTGGAGTGGCTGGCTGGCTGGCAGGCAGAAGTCTGGCTGGGGTGGCTGGCTGGCAGAAGTCTGGCTGAGGTGGCTGGCTGGGGTGGCAGAAGTCTGACTGGGCTGGCAGAGGTCTGGCTGGGGTGGCTGGCTGGCAGAGGTCTGGCTGGGGTGGCTGGCTGGCAGAGGTCTGGCTGGGGTGGCTGGCTGGTTGGCAGGCAGAGGTCTGGCTGGGGTGGCTGGCTGGCAGAAGTCTGGCTGGCTGGCTGGCAGAAGTCTGGCTGGGGGCTGGCTGGTAGGGGTCTGGCCTGGGGTGGCTGTGGATACGGGGAACGGCTGGGGTGGCTGGGTGCCAGGGGTCTGGCGGGGGGTGGCTGGGTGCCAGGGGTCTGGCGGGGGTGGCTGGGTGCCAGGGGTCTGGCGGGGGGTGGCTGGGTGCCAGGGGTCTGGCGGGGGGTGGCTGGGTG